>PVIW01015743.1:0-18792 GCA_004026585.1 Noctilio leporinus | reverse complement strand
TCCTGAAACACCAATTCATAAGAACCTATGCACACCTATGTTCATAGCGGCACTATTTACAATAGCCAAGTGCTGGAAACAGCCTAAGTGCCCATCAGTGGATGATTGGATCAAAAAACTTGGGTACATTTACACAATGGAATTCTATATAGCAGAAAGAAAGAAGGAACTTGTACCCTTTGCAACAACATGGATGGAAGTGGAAAATATTGTGCTTAGTGAAATAAGCCAGTCAGTGAAGGACAAATATCATATGATCTCACCCATTACAGGACAATAATGAGCAAAACTAACAACAAGCAAAACAGAACCAAGTATATGAATACAAGGAACAGGACTTCAGTGGTCAGGGGGAAAGGGGTTGGGGAGAGGGGGGAGGCAGAGGCAAAGAAGGGGAGCAGCTTAGACAAGAACCTAGTATAAAGGAACCATGGACATGGACAACAGGTGGGATTGTCTTTGGGGGTAATGGGTGGATGGGGATGGGGACAGAGGGGAGCAAAAAGGAGATGGATGTAATACAACAATAAAATTAAAAAAAAAAAAGAAAGAAAAAACACTTCAAAAACTTACATAAAGCCAAAATCACCCACAAATAGCCATAGCAATCTTGAGAAAGCAGAACAAGGTAGAAGGAATCACAATACCAGACATCAAACTACACTACAAGTCTACTGTAATCAAAACAGTCTGGTACTGGCATAAGAATAGACATACTGATCAATGGAACTATATAGAGAATAGAGATACCAGAAATAAGCCCAAGACTCTATAGTCAATTCATATTGGACAAAAGGGGAAGGAACATAAAATGGAGTAAAAACTATCTCTTCAACAAGTGATGTTGAGAGAACGGGACAGCAACATGAAAAAAAAATAAAACTAGACCACCAACTTACACCATACATGAGAATACACTCAAGATGGATAAAGGACTTAAACATAAGCAGTGTCACCATAAAGGCCCTGGAGAAAAATATAGGCAGTAAAATCTTAGGTATCCTATGCAGAAATATATTTACTGATACTTCTCCAAGGGCAAAGGAAATCAAAGAACAAACAAATGGGACTGCATCTAACGGAAAAGTTTCTGTTCAGCTAAAGAAAACATCAGCAAAATTAAAAGGAAATCAAATGTTTGCCAATAATATTTGCCAATATTACCTCAACATATTTGCCAATAATACCTCAAACAAGGGTTTGATCTCCAAAATATATAAAGAACTTATGAGACTCAACACCAGGGAGACAGGCAGCCCATTTAAAAAATGGGCAAAGGACCTGTACAGACAACTCTCTGAGGGAGACATACAAAGGGCCCAAAGGCATATGAAAGAATGTTCAGCATCACTAGCCATTAAAGAGATGAAAATTAAAACCACAATAAGATACCACCTCATACTTGTCAGAATGGCAATCATCAATAAAGCAACAAACAACAAGTTTTGGCAAGGATGTGGAGCAAAGGGAACCCTGGTGCACTATTGGTGGGAATGTAGGCTGGTGCAGCCACTATGGGAAACAGTATGGAGTTCCCTTAAAAAAACTAAAAATGCAACTGCCTTTTGATCCAGAGATTCCACTACTAGGACTATACCTAAAGAACCCTGAAACACCAATTCAGAAGAACCTATGTGCCCCTGTGTTCATAACAGCACTATTTACAATAGCCTAGTAGTGCTGGAAACAGCCTAAGAGCCCACAGTGGATGATTGGGTCAAAAAACTTTGGCACATTTACACAATGGAATACTACAGCAGAAAGAAAGAAGCAACTCCTGCCCTTTGCAACAACATGGATGGAACTGAAAAGTATAATGCTTAGTGAAATAAGCCAGTCAGTGAAAGACAAATACCATATGATCTCACCCATTATAGGACAATAATGAACAAAACAAACAAACAAAACAGAACCAGGTACATGAATACAATGAACAGACCTTAAGCGGGCAGAGGGGCAAGGGGAAGAGGGAGGAGGAGGCAAAGAACGGGAGCTGTTTAGTCATGGAACTAGCATGAAAGAACCATGGACATGGACAACAAGTGAGGTTGACTTTGTGGGGGACTGGGTGAGTGGGGAAGGGGACAGAGGGGATTAAAAAGGGGATGGATGTAATACAACAATAAAATTAAATTTTAAAAAATAAAAAATTTACTGTTTCAAACAGGTTTTCCATCCCTTGCTCCTCCTCTTCTCCTTCTGGTATGATATGGATGTTATTACATTTCATGTTGTCCTGCAGCTCTCTTAAAACCTCTTCATTCATTTTTAGTCTTTTTTCATTTTGTTGCACTGCCTGGGAATTTTTTTCTACATTGACCTTCAGCTTGCTGATCCCATTTTCTGCTTTCTCTAGCCTGCTTTTCATTCCTTCTACTGTGTTCTTTAATTCAAAAGTAGTATTCTTCATTTCCTCTTGGCTCTTATTGATGGTTTCTATGTCCTTTTTAATGCTGGTGTAGTTCTCAGTAAGTTCTTTGTAGCTTCCCTGGAGTTCTTTGTAGTTCCCTTGGAGTTGTTTGTAGTTGTCTTTTAACTGGCTGAGCTCATTGAGCTTTTCTCTCATCATTATTTTGAATTCCAGGTCTGACAGGGTTCTTGCCTCTATTTCATTTTGAACTCTTCCTGAGGATTCCTCCTTTCCATTTACCTGAGGGTTTATTCCTTTGTCTCCCCTTTTTAGGTGGCTCTTGATTGTTTCTGCTCCTTGGATTGGTCTGCTTTGACTTACTGTCTTAATGGTGTGACCTTTTATGGTAAAGAGGTGCACATTTTTTACTTCCTGGATTTGTGCTTGGTGACATCAGCTCAAGTCCCAGTCTCAGCCTAGTCAGCCAGTTGGAGACTACCACAGATCCACCGTCTTTGTCTCCTTTAGTTGGTAATTCAATTAGTCTGTAATCAATGGTTTCTTTTAGGCACCTGAGCTGGGCTGATGACTTCAGTTGTTAATCCAATCTATCTGTGATCTGAGGTCAAGTTTAAGTACTGCTGGGTGGGCTTGATTAATTTCTATGCCTGGGGCTGTACCTTCCCCTCAGGCTCCCGCCCTTTGGAGAAGAGTGGTCTGATGGCTGTATGAGGAATGGGACAACACTGGACTCATGGACTTCTCCCTCAACTCCCCCTGCAAAGCCACTGACCCAAACCCTCCTTAAGTGTCTCTAGTCCACTCTGCCCTTTCTCTGGTGGAGCCAGGGCAGGTGGTGCCACTGTATTTTCCTGCATGGTCCCTTTAAGAACTGGGTCTCTCTGCCAAGCCAGCTAAACCTGGTGGTTTTTTTGCTTCTCACAGCTGGGTGCTGTTTTATTTTCAGCTTTGTTGCTGTAGGCTGGAAAGCCCAGTTGGGGGTTTAGAGTCCACCTTTCTCAGGTGGAACCCCCAGCTGCTGAGATGTTTCTCCATCCCTTCAGCTGCCACCCGTGGGAGCCCAACCAGCCCTCTTATATCTCTGCACTTCTACTGGTCAGGTTGTGATGAAGCAGCCTCTTCTGTTCTGTCCATGGTAATAAGGCTTCTCGCGAGTTAGTGTTATGTTGGTTATTCTGGATGATTTCTCCCCAATTAAGTTGTAATTCCAGTTTGGTGTTGGGAGGAGATTGGTGTAGCTCCTGTTACTCCTCTGCCATCTTGGTTCTCAGAAACATAGTTTTTCAAAACGAGTAAGAAGCACATGAACTAAGGAGATGCAAAATTATTGCCAATTTTTCACACCCTGTATATCTTTACAATGCTTTTGAAATTTTTTTCAACTATGAAACCCAAAACTTAATTTGAGTAAATAGAATCCTCAAGTTTAATAAACTCTGTACTTTTAAAATAACCTACCTTCTTTTTAAGGAACAGTGGGCTCTGTTAAGAATTTTTTTAACTAAAATACAAACCTGCTAGATCAACTAACACAATTTTTTAATTTTTGCTTATGCCAAATAGCTTCCTCTCTACTATTTTAAAGAATAAAATGGTATTTATTCTCAAATGCATCTTACTGTATAGATTTTACATTTAATAATCTAGCAATCCCTCAAGAGAGGATCATATAATTCTATTCAAAGTTGTGTAGGTTTGTATTAGACAATCACATTTTCATCATTGAATAACATAGGCAGTTAAATTAAACCAGATCTCACTCTGTAATCTTTGATCCTGCTTCTGCACTCTGACGCACCAGAGAATCGATCCTTTCACAATAGCTCTTGTCACATTTGCAAAGCAGTGTAATGTCTACTGTTAGGCTCTCTTCTCTGAGTGAACATTTCTAGTTCCTTAATCAACTCCTTAGATTCCTTGCTTGGTTTACACTGAAAATACATTCAATGGAACTGCATTCTGAGAAGCCCTTTATTCTAGCTACCAGTGAGATAATTTAATAAACTGCTAGGCCAGTGCTATTCCGATTCTAGAGCACATTCCTTTATATGTGACCTGTTCTATTCTCCCTCAGTGAAAACTTTTTAGGATCATTTTTTTGTGTGTTTGATGTGGTATGTATTTTTCTTTCATTTTGCTGGGGTCCTTGAACTTACTCTCAATCTAGAAATGCATATTCTTCAGTCTGGAAATTTTTCTTTAATATTCTTTAACCTTTAATAGCTCCTCAAACTTTTTTTTTTTTTTCTAAATTCTTATAAGTTAAGTCCTAGCTGTCTTGGATTCATCCCCTAATCATATCCTTTTTTCTATTTTCTTTCTTTTTATCTTTTTAATATATTTTCTGAAAAATATCTCCAACCTTATTTTCAACTTTGAATTTTTAAATAATTCCTAGGAGCAATTTTTATCGAAGGGTTTATTTTAAACATTGTTTCTGGATGCAGTATTGTTTTTTTAGTTTTTTAAGAATATTAATTACATTTACTTATTTATTTTTACCTGAATTGCCTCTGAGTTAACTTTTTTCCATTTGGATCACACTGAGATATTAAGAAATTGAACAGTAGCTGTGTGTATGTGGTTCCTTAACTAGTACTAGTCCTTACAATCTTATAATATGGTAATTAAGAGAGAAAGAGAGACAGAAAGACAGAGGCAGATACAGAAACAGAGACAAGCTGTTCCTTAATTGGGAACTTCCCAAAGTCTGTAGATTTTTTTCTTTTGCACAAGCCAATTTTCCTAGGGAAAAATCCTGCCAGTTGAGTATAAATTTGAGAGTTCAGTGGAGGAAAGAGAACAGCTGAGGGGATAAAAGGGAAGGGGAGTCATAAAATTTTCCCAGGGAAAAATCCTGCCACTTGAGTATAAATTTGAGAGTTCAGTGGAGGAAAGACAACAGCTGAGGGGAAAAAAGGAAAGGGGAGGCATAAAAATTTGTTAAATGCAGACTTTAAGTTATTTCCCCAGCTTTCAGTCTAGCATCCCACTCCCACTCCCAGCTTAGCCAACCACCAATGCAAAACAACTCCTCCATCACCTCTCTACAGAGCAAGCCTACCACCTACTGTTAAGATGACGCTAGAACAGTTATCTTGCTGCACAGGCTGAGGGAAAGGATCTAAGAATCTAAAATTTCTAATGCAGGCTTTAAATCAATTATCCTGTTTTTAGTTCTACTTCTCTGTATTTGTGAGCATCTCATATTTTATAGTTCTAATGTGAAAATTGGGCAATTTCTTATTGGCCACTTCCCCTCCCCCATCTCTTTCTGATAGTTGGGTTTCTGCTCCTCTGCTTTCCATATTCCCAAATGGTAAACCTTCTTCATCTGATATTTTGCCTCTTATAAGATGTTCATGTGGGTTTACATCTTTTCACCTCTCCACTATCTCTTCAGTAGGATTTCTAGAGGGAGAATGGACTAAAGCGTGTGCTTAATCTGCTGTGTTTTAGTGCAAGGATCTTGTAGGTGCTTGTCTCCTGAATATATTTTAAGCACAATTTATACTGGTCAAGTCCTTCTACAACTGAATATTTAACAAAAAAACAAAAATCTTTAATTTTATTCCTTACTCAGTTCCTTTTCCAGATCTGCTGAGATTACTGTACTATAGCAATATCCACTTATGATTATTATTATAGGATTACTGGTTGTATTACAATTTACCTGTCTACAAACTTCCACAGTATATTGTAAAGCAGACGATGCTTTATCTACTTCTCTATGTATAATCCCAAATGGACTGTCCAGGCCAGAATATTCACTAGATAACTGTCTACAGAATAATGAATTTTGTTATCAAGTGTCACTGCACAATCCATTTTATTATATGATTCTCTAGCAATAAGAGTACTTTTCCTAGGATTGAAAAATCCAAGGTGAGGGACAATGGGGAAAATTTTTCTGTTGTAGTGGGCATGTGCCCTTTCATCATGAATTCTAAATTGGTAGACTAGAATGAAACAAGGTATTTTCTCAAAATCATAATAATCACTTGGGCAGAGTCCTAATCAGAATAAAAGAAGGAATGTAAGAGTTCAAAGCCGGAGAAGGGGTGCTAAAGCATCAGTTTGAGGAATGGAATACAAAGTGGAAAGCTAGATTATAAGTAAGTCATATAAAGGGTATAATGCCATTAATTAATTGGGCCCATGAAAAATGAATAGACACTAAATGCCCATTTTATGTGTGTTTATGTGTGGCTTAGGAACTACAGATATAAAAGTTTAAAGGCATCACACTTTTTTTTTAAGTAAATGTTTTTAAAGATTTTATTATTTTCAGAGAGAAGGGCAGGGAGGGAGGAAGAAAGGGACAGAAGCATCAATGTATGGTTGCCTTTCACCTGCCTCCAGTTATAGACCTGGCTGGAGACCTGGTTTGCAACCTTGTTATGTGCCCTGACTGAGGAATTGAACCAGTGACCTTTAGGTTCGCAGGCTGGCACCAATCCACTGAGCCACACCAGCCAGGGTAAAAGCATCACTTTTAAACACCCACTTCTCCCTTTCCACTCATTCCTGGATTCCCTAGCCTTGAAATAAGACAAGGCTGCCTCTTCTGTGCCCTGTCTGAAATCCTGTCCCTAAGAAAGTCTATTTGAGCCTCAGATTCCTATGAGCTCCTCTGGTATCCAGCCTTTTTCCTTGGCTGAGGCACTGGAGCAGGCTATTGGTGGAAGCTGTTTGCAGAGCATATCTTGAAAGTCCTGGCTATTAGGTAATGCCCATAGGATGTTAAGGAACAGTGAAACAGGAGAATATGATTGGATGAAGTAATGATAGAAAAGTGGTGTAACTTCTGACTCAGGAAGAACCAGAATGCAGCCTTCAAGCTTCTTGAAGTGTCAAGTGATAAGAGATTTCTTTTCATGAGGGTTGAGTGTGGGTTGTCTATGGAATGTTTCCTACCGGTGAGCAACAATGTATCAGTTAAGGCCTACTTGCAGGCCCTGATGTAGTATCCTATTAATCTTTCTTGTAGATAGAGACTCCTGACCACAAAGCCAGAGTCAGGATGGCTATAGATAAAGTAATGCACTAGGAGTCGAGGACATAATTACTATGAAAGATGTGTGGACTGAGTTAACTACCTGTTGTATATTAGTAAAGCATTTGAGTACTATGTAAACTTGTCACTTTACCCATGCAGTGCACAGTATCAAAAGTACTTCCCAGTGACTCCTACTCAGTGAACTTAAGATGGGCCTTAAAAGCAGAAGATACAAATGTGGCCCTCTCTCAAACACATGGGTGGGAAGGTCAGAAAGAAGTATCTCTTAAGAAAAAGTGGGGTTGACTGGAGAAACTAAAGATGAACCAGCACAAAGAAACAGAACCCAGTAATCTGTTTTAGTATTAATGTTTACTGTAATGAGAATTGACAAAGTAGCATAAACCCTGAGCTAGCTTACTCAGGTCCTAGATTTCTAGATGGTTCTATAGAATTCTGAATATCGTACTTGATGCAATAAGATCACCAGAAATTTCAGGTCATCATGTTTAAATTTTAAAGGAGCCTGAAATGTGAATGGCTGAGAATCTTCACATAGACTTTGTTCATGGGACATCTAACTGGCTAGTAAACTAGTTAAACTGGTAAATGAATCTCCCATGTGTTCTACCATTCCAGAATCACAAAATAATAGTTCCTAATTTGAGTAAGCACCTATTTGTCCTTGCAATGAGGTTCCAGAGACATTTTAGGGCCACTAACTGCTCTAAGCAAAAAATTCCAGGGGATTAGGCAATTTGAGTCATCCTAATGTTAGGGTGTCCAGGAAGAAGAGTGCCTGCCCATTAGAGTGAGGTGCTTCCTTTAGATACAAGTCTACTCTAGACTACCTAGAGATTGGTTTAACCTGTCTTGTTTTGAGTGAAACTCGGTCACATTTTTTTTTTTTTGTATATGTATTTTATTGATTATGTTGTTAGTTTTCCCAAATTCTTATCCCTTTGCTCCCCTCCACCCAAATCCCCATTTGCCTCCTGTAGTCCCACTCCCACCTTAGTTCATATCCATGGGTTGTGCGTATAAGTTCTCTGATTTCACCCTTTCCTCTATTATTCTTATCTTCCCCTGTCTATCTTGTACCCACCAACTATATTTCCTAATCCCTGGAATGTTTCTCCATTTCTCCCCTTCCCCCTCCCAGCTGATAACCCTCCCAATGATCCTCATGCCTATGTTTCTGGTCCTATTCTGGTTATTTGCTTGATTCGTTTTTATTTTTATTTTTATTTTTTAGGTTCTATTGTTGATAGTTGTTTGTTGTCATTTTAATGTTCATAGTTTTGATCTTCTTTTCTTTAAATAAGTCCTTTTAACATTTTATATAATAAAGGCTTGGTGATGATGAACTCCTTTAGCTTTACCTTGTCTGGGAAGCACTGTATTTGCCCTTCCATTCTGAATGATAGCTTTGCTGGATAGAGTAATCTTGATTATAGGTCCTTGCTTTTCATCACTTTCAATACTTCTAGCCTGCAAAATTTCTTTTGAGAAATCAGCTGATAGTTTTATAGGAAGCCCTTTGTCAGTAACTCTCATCTCTTGCTGCTTTTAAGATTCTCTCTTTATCTTTCATCTTTGGCATTTTAATTATGATGTACCTTGGTGTGGTTAATTTGGATCTAGTTTGTTTGGGACTCTCTGTGCTTCCTGTATTTGTATTTCTATTTCCTTTGCCAAATTTGGAAAGTTTTCCTTTATTATTTTTTCACATAAGTTTCTAATTTCTTTCCCTTCCTCTTCTCCTGGCATTCCTATGATTCCAAAGATCACATGATTAAAGTTGTCCCAGAAATTCCTAAGCCTCTCCTTGCTTTTTTCAAATTTTGTGTCCACTTTCTGTGCTAGTTGGCTCTTTATTTCTTCCTTATATTCTAAATTGTTGATTTGAACCATTTTCCTTCCCTTCACCATTGGTTATGTGTGTATTTTCCTTTATTTCACTTGTCCTAGCCTTCACTTTTTTCTTTACGTGTTTAGCATATTCAAACATATTTGTCAAGTCTGTGAGCATATTTATTACCAGCATTTTAAACCGTGTGTCTGTCAGGCTAGCTATCTGTTCATCTGTCAGTCTGGCTATTTCTTGTAGAGCTAATGCACCTGTCTGGATGAGTATTTCCTTCTTCTATCTTGTTTGTTGGATTTCTGTGCAGTTCGATATTCTGGAATTTCTGGATGTCGCAAGTCTTGAGGTAGATGTTCCTGGTTCTGCCTGGTTCTGATTGTGAAGTGAGATGCAGTGCACCTATCTATGCTTCCATCTTGGATCTCTGTCACTTCTTAAAGATAATTTCTTTTTTATTTTTTTTACCAAGGGCTTACAGCCCATCTGTTTTGTAATAAAAATTTATCATAAATCAAACTTGCTGATCTGTCACTCTTAAATGACAATATATTGTAGAAACTACAGATCAGTAGTGCCTCTTCTCTGCTCTGCTTTCTTCCACTACTGAGAGCAGCTCTGAGCTAATGTTCAACTTAATAAACATTTATTAAACATCTACAATATACAAAGTACTGAGCTTGCTTAGACAAAGAAGAGAAAGACAACCTTAATCCTCAAAGAGTTTGCACTTCAATTGGAAAATATAAAAATAACTACATATATAAGACAATGAATAAGCACTCCAATAAAGATATAAATAAAGCCTTAAGGGGACCAGAAAAGACAATACAACTCTAGATGGAATTCTATGAGACTATAAATGCTTTTAATAAGTGATTTCATGACTATGTCTGTGACTAAAGATTTTAATTCACTTCAAGTAATTTGACTCTCTCTCTTTCTCTGTCTCTTATTATGCACTTTAATTCACCTATCAACTTTTAAAAGTATATTTTATATTTATGTTGTTGTAGCTATCCCCAAATTTTTCCCCTTGCTCCCTTCTGCTCAGTACCCCTCTTCCCTCCATCAGTCACACACCATAGTTCATGTCCAGGGGTTTTGCATGTAAGTTCTTTAGCTTCATCCTTTTCTATCCTATGCTTAACACTCACTGTCTATTTGGTATCTATCCATTATGTTTCTTAATCCCTGCACCATTTTCCCATTTTTCCCCTCCCTTCCCAGCTAGTAACCCTCCAAATGGTCCCCATATCTATGATTCTATTCCTATTATGGTTATTTGCTTAGTTTGTTTTTATTTTTTTTATATACCATTGATGATAGTTGTGAGTTTTTTGTCATTTTAATGTTCATAGTTTTGATCTTCCTTTTCTTAAATGAGTACCTTTAACATTTCACATAATGGTTTGTGATGAACTCCTTTATAGCATTACCTTATTTGGGTAGCACTTTATCTGCCCTTCCATTCTATATGATAGCTTTGCTGGATAGAGGATAGAGTAATTTTGGTTGTAGATCTTTGCTTTTCATCACTTTGAATACTTGCCAGTCCCTTTCTTGCCTGAAAAGTTTATTTTGAAAAATCACCTGATATTCTTATAGGGACCCCTTGATAGTTAACTCTCTGCTTTTCTCTTGCTGCTTTTAAGATGTTCTCTTTATCTTTAATCTTTGGCATTTTAATTATGGTGTGTTTTGGTGTGGTCCGATTTGGATCTAACTTGTTTGGGACTCTGTGCTTCCTGGACTTGTATGTCTATTTTCTTCACCAAATTAGGGAAGTCTTTCTTCATTATTTTTTCTTATTAGTTTTCAGTGTATTGCTTTTCCTCTTCTCCTTCTGGCACCCTTATGATTCAGATGTTGGCATGTTTAAAATTGTTCCAGAGGTTCCCAAGCCACTTGTTTAATTAGTCTTTTTTCATTCTGTATGGTTGACTGTTTATTTCTTCCTAATGTTCCAAATCTTTGATTTGAACCCTGGCTTCCTTCCCTTCACCATTGGTTTTATGTTGATTTTCCTTTGTTTCACTTAGCATAGCCTTCATTTTTTCCTTTGCATGTCTGCCATACTCAAGTATGTCTGTCAAGTCTGTGAGCATTGTTGTCACCAGTATTTTGAACTCTGAACCTGTTAGGCTGGCTTTCTCCTTGTTGCTCAGTTCTCCCATTGGAATCTCAACCTGCTCCCACTTTGGGCCATACTCCTCCATGTCCTCAGCTTGATAGCTGACACTGTTTGCCTCTGTGTCTTAGGTACAGCTGTAGCACCTGTTATGTTGCAAGAGGCAGAACGTTAGGTATCTGTCGGTGCTGGGCAACCCACTTCACCACAGTGTGGGAGGGGGGCCTGCATGGGTACAATGACACTTGCTCTGCACTCACCCCCCTTCCAGGCACTTCTCCTGCTTCCCATATTGGACTGGTGCTCCTCTAGCTGTTACTCTAGTTGTGGTTCTCACAGTGGGTGAGTTTGCAGATGTTCTAGATCTGTGGGGCCCCTCTAAATGATCAGACTCTACTGAAAGATGGGCAATTTGTTCCACCAATCCAACCCCCACTGGTTATCATAGTTAGAAGCAATGAGGTTTTATTTTCCCCAGCACTAAAACCATGAGTTGCATGGTCTCATCAGGGGCTGGGATCACTCCCCAGGTATCCCTCTAGACTTTTATAATATGTGACTGCACTTTCCACCAGCCGGATACAGCCCACGCCTTGCTGCTGCTACTGCTGGCACTGCACCACACCATCCTCTCCACCCTGGCTCTGCCTTGGCTACCTGTCTGGATGAGTGTTACTTCTTTATGTTTTTGTTCATGAACTTACAAACAGTTTAACTTTCTGGTAGTGCTGGTTTGTTTTGTTTTTTTTGTTTTTTTTTAATTTTGAGGTAGTTGTATTTCTTATTATTGTGGAGGAGGGTGGCAAAGCCTGTCTACCTATGCCTCTATCTTGGCTAGAAGTCCTCAACTTTACAATGTTACAAAACATTCTCTTTTCTTGAGAAGAGACCACTCACTAGGTGGCAATAAAGACCAAAACTCTAGGTTATCATAACATACAAAGCACTGTTTGAATACATAAAAATATATTTAGACTCTTATGTCTTGCAATAAAATATAAGAGTCGCTTTTATTGTAATTTCCTTTAAGTAAACCCACCCATTGTGACCACTTGTCTACTGATTTGCAAATGTCTTAAGTATGCCTCAACTACTTTTCTCCTTTTCATAAGCTAAAATATGCGAATATTTTTCAGAACATAAACTAGAAAGTTTTATTTAAAATGATGCCAGTAAAATTTATAATTCCATGAGATCTTGAGTAAACAGATGGTCAGAAGATAATTAACAGAGAAAAGACAATGACAGAGAAGATGGCAGTGCTGACGGAGTTCTCAAGTGCCAGAGCAGCTGGAGGATAGGGTAGGGAGCACGAGATATCTGCAGATCCCTGTGAATTAAAGCTGTAAGCATCCAGACTCAGGGATGTACAGCCCACAGGTTGCAGAGACTTACAGGAGAGCAGGTGAGTTCTGAACTACCTGCCCGGCAGGCCTAGATCAGCTCTGGGCAGTGGCAGCTCTGCCCAGAGAGGCAGCTCTGACTGAAGACAGCTTCAGGCTCCCCAGTGAATAGAATTCTGAACAGTGAAGTGTGGACAGTGAGTGCAAACTCGGGGAGATTGAGGAATTTATTTTTTAATTTTAATTTTATTGTTGTTGCATTACATCCATCCCCTTTTTACTCCTCTCTATCCTTCCCCACCCACGCACTCCTCCACAAAGTCAATCCCACTTGTTGTCCATGTCCATGGTTCCTCCATACTAGTTTCTTGACTAAAATGCTCCCCTTCTTTGCCTCTTCCTCCCCCCTGCCCACTGAAGGTCTGTTCACTGTATTCATGTATCTGGTTGTTTTGCTTGTTGTTTGTTTTGTTCATTATTGTTTTGTAATGGGTAATATCATATGGTATTTGTCTTTCACTCACTGGCTTATTTCACTAAGCATAATACTTTCTAGTGCCATCCATGTTGTTGCAAAGGTTAGGAGTTCCTTCTTTCTTTCTGCTGTGTAGTATTCCATTGTGTAAATGTACCAAAGTTTTTTGATCCAGTCATCCACCAATGGGCTCTTAGGCTGTTTCCAGCACTTGGCTATTGTAAATAGTGCTGCTGTGAACATAGGGGTACGTAGGTTCTTATGAATTGGTGTTTCAGGGTTCTTCAGGTATAGTCCTAGTAGTGGAATTTCTGGATCAAAAGGCAGTTCCATTTTTAGTTTTTTAAGGAAGCTCTATACTGTTTCCCATAGTGGCTGCACCAGTCTGCATTTCCACCAGCAGTACACCAGGGTTCCCTTTTCCCCACATCCTCTCCAACACTTGTTGTTTGCTGATCTGTTGATGATTGCCATTCTGACAGGTGTGAGGTAGTACCTTATTGGGGTTTTAATTTGCATCTCTCTGATGGCTAGTGATGTTGAGCATTCTTTCATATGCCTTTGGGCCCTTTGTATGTCTTCCTCAAAGGGGTGTCTGTTCAGGTCCTTTGCCCATTTTTTAATTGGGCTGTCTATCTGCCTGGTGTTCAGAAAACTACAGGTTGAGGAATTGAACTCCTGCAAGGGAGGGACTGTGTGAGAGCCATGTTCTGGAAGCTGAGAGAGAAGAAGCTCCTCCCGGGGCCAGAGGCGGAGGAGGAGAGACCCAGGAGAAAGAGCAGGGGGATTGGGGAAGTACACCAGCAGGGCTGCATAAGGGCTGAAAATTGTGCTGCTGTGCCACCCGGGAAGAGGGCAAATCAGAGCCCCAGGAAACTGGGAGGCCCAACCCTTCACATCCACACCTTCACACAGGCTCCCATGGAAACCACAGCTTGAAACTATGCACCAGGACCTTGCTACTGGTGCAACTAGTGCACCCATTGCAGGCAGCAAAATCCTCCTCAAAGAGCTGGAGGGGGAGGGGTAGCCACAACCCCACATAGCTAAGGCTCCCCTATAGAGCCAGGTGCCCATTGCAGATGTCATAAACCTCCTCAAAGAGCTGTAGGAAAGGGCTAGCCATCACCAGTGCCCATCACTGTGAGATTCCCCCCAGGATCAGGGGCCCATCAAAGGCAGCGAAAACCTCCACAAAGAGCTGGGCAGGGAGACTAGCCATTGCCCACAAACTACGCTGCAGCAGTAGTTTGTGGGAGCCAAAGGGAGCCAAAGACCTTTACAGATACGGGCTCCAAAAACCTCAAGGAGCTGGAAGAGGAGGGAGAGTCATCGACATCACAAAAGCACCCTGCATTTCTTCCCAAGGAACCAGGGAGAGAGAAGAAAGGGCCCCAAAACTCTGGCAGTTCTGAAACTCAGCTAGGATACTGGAAGCTCAGTTTACCACAGGTATTGCACTCAGAATCAGCCCTGATTGTACCAGCCATAGGCCCTGACACTTCGAGGCCCCACTGCCTGACTATAGACTGTGGAGACGTCATCAAGAAAAAGAGGCAGACCCAGGAAATGGATTGTTGCGAATCTCAAGTACCTGAGTTACACCAAGAGCTACATGAACTATTTTTTTTTTAATTTTATTGTTGTTGTATTACATCCATCCCTTTTTTGCTCCCCTCTGTCCCCCTCCCCACACACCCTTTCCCCCCAAAGTCAATCCCACCTGTTGTCCATGTCCATGGTTCCTTTATACTAGGTTCTCGTCTAAGCTGCTCCCCTTCTTTGCCTCTGCCTCCCCCCTCCCCCAAACCCCTTTCCCCCTGACCACTGCAGGCCTATTCCTTGTATTCATACACTTGGTTCTGTTTTGCTTGTTAGTTTTGCTCATTATTGTCCCGTAATGGGTGAGATCATATGATATCTGTCCTTCACTGACTGGCTTATTTCACTAAGCATAATACTCTGCAGTTCCATCCATGTTGTTGCAAAGGGTACAAGTTCCTTCTTTCTTTCTGCCATATAGAATTCCATTGTGTAAATGTACCAAAGTTTTTTGATCCAATCATCTACCGATGGGCACTTAGGCTGTTTCCAGCACCTGGCTATTTATTATAAATAGTGCCACTATGAACATAGGTGTGCATAGGTTCTTATGAATTGGTGTCTCAGGATTCTTTGGGTATAGTCCAAGTAGTGGAATGGCTGGATCAAAAGGCAGTTCCATTTTTAGTTTTTTATGGAAACCTCATACTGTTTTCCACAGTGGCTGCACCAGCCTGCATTCCCACCAACAGTGTATGAGGGTTCCCTTTGCCCCGCATCCTCGCCAACACTTGTTGTTTGTTGATTTGCTGATGATTGCCATTCTGACAGGTGTGAGGTGGTATCTTAATGCAGTTTTAATTTGCATCTCTCTGATGACTAGCGATGTTGACCATTCTTTCATATGCCTCTGGGCCTATTGTATATCTTCCTCAGTGAGTTGTCTGTTCAGGTCCTTTGCCCATTTTTTAATTGGGCTGTCTGTCTCCCTGGTGTTGAGTTGCATTAGTTCTTTGTATATTTTGGAGATCAGACCCTTGTCTGAGGTATCTACATGAACTATTAACCCCTAACATATCATTTCAAAAGTTACTTTCAACCCTCACAATTAATGAATTTTAAGTAAATACTGTTATATCATAGTGTATTCCAATTCCCGTATTTTCACTTCTCCCTTCTCTCAGTTCATCTGACTACCCAAAATCTTCCTACTACTCTTATTATAAAGTCTACTCACTCTTCTGCTACAACTTATTCCCAGTCCTTAATCTAAGTATCCCTCCGCTCCCCAACCTCATGAAAAAAAATTTTGGGGGGGTTTGCTACTAGGGACTGCACATTCTTTTTTTCTGCTAAAACACACTGGTCCTGGCTCCACCTTGACCAATCAGTGCTCATTGAAGGAGATAGGGAGAGAGATGCGGCAACTCTATATATAGGCTTATACTGTTCACTCGCACTTGAGGCATTCTGATTTTCGCCCTCCCCATTATTTTTTTAATTTAATTTTTTACTTTATTATACTTTTATTTATTTTTTTAAATTTTCTTGTTGTTATATTATATCCATCCCCTTTTTGCTCCTCTCTGTCCCACTCCCCACCCACCCATTTCCCTCAAAGTTAATCCCACCTGTTGTCCATATCCAAGGTTCCTTTATACTAGGTTCTTGTCTAAGCTGCTCCCCTATCTTGCCTCTGCCTCCCCCCTCCCACCAAACCCTTTCCCCCTGACGACTGAAGGCCTATTCATTGTATTTGTATATTTCTTTCTGCTTTGCTTGTTGTTAGTTTTGCTCATTATTGTCCCGTAATGGGTAAGATCATATGATATTTGTCCTTCACTGACTGGCTTATTTCACTAAGTAAAACACTCTCCAGTTCCATCCATGTTATTGCAAAGGGTACAAGTTCCTTCTTTCTTTCTGCTATATAGAATTCCATTGAGTAAATGTACCAAAGTTTTTTGATCCAATCTTCCACTGATGGGCACTTAGGCTGTTTCCAGCACCTGGCTATTGTAAATAGTGCCGCTATGAACATAGGTGTACATAGGTTCTTATGAATTGGTGTTTCAGGATTCTTTGGGTATAGTCCAAGTAGTGGAATGGCTGGATCAAAAGGCAGTTCCATTTTCAGTTTTTTAAGGAAACCCCATACTGTTTTCCACAGTGGCTGCACCAGCCTACATTCCCACCAACAGTGTACGAGGGTTCCCTTTGCCCCACATCCTGGCCAACACTTGTTGTTTGTTCATTTGTTGATGATTGCCATTCTGACAGGTGTGAGGTGGTATCTTAATGCAGTTTTAATTTGCATCTCTCTGAAGACTAGTGATGTTGAGCATTCTTTCATATGCCTCTGGGCCCTTTGTATATCTTCTATATCTTCTTCAGTGAGTTGTCTGTTCAGGTCCTTTGCCCATTTTTTAATTGGGCTGTCTGTCTCCCTGGTGTTGAGTCGCATTAGTTCTTTATATGTTTGGGAGATCAGACCCTTGTCTGAGGTATCATTGGCAATTATGTTTTCTCATACAGTTGGTTCCCTCTGAATTTTGCTGATATTTTCTTTAGCTGAACAGAAACTTTTCAATTTGATATAGTCCCATTTGTTGATTTGTTCTTTTATTTCCTTTGTCCTTGGTGAAGTATAAGTAAACATATTTCTGCATAGGATATCTGAAAGTTAGCTGCCTATATTTTTTCCCAGGACCTTTATGGTGGCACTGCTTCTATTTAAATCCTTTATCCATCTTGAGTTTATTCTGGTGTATGGTGAAAGTTGGTGGTCTAGTTTTATCTTTTTGCATGTTGCTGTCCAGTTCTCCCAACACCATTTGTTGAAGAGACTGTTTTTACTCCATTGGATGTTCCTTCCCCCTTTGTCAAATATGAGTTGACCATAATGTCCTGGGTTAATTTCTGGGCTCTCTATTATGTTCCATTGATCTATATGTCTCTTCTTATGCTGGTACCAGGCTGTTTTGATGACAGTAGCCTTGTAGTATTGTTTGAAGTCCGGTATTTTGATTCCTCCTACCTTGTCCTTCTTTCTAAAGATTACTGTGGCTATTCATGGGCGTTTTTGGCTCCATATAAATTTTTGAGGTATTGTTTCTATTTCTGTGGAGTCTGTCATTGGTATTTTAATTGGAATTGCACTGAATTTGTAGATTGCTTTGGGTAGTATGGACATTTTAATGACATTGATTCTTCCCATCCATGAACATGGTATATGTTTCCATTTATTTATATCTTCCTTGATTTCTTTCTTCATTGTTCTGTAGTTTTCTGAGTACAGGTCTTTGACCTCCTTAGTTAAGTTGATTCCTAGGTACTTTATTTTTCTTGTTGCTATGGTAAATGGGATTTGTTTTTTTTTTTTTTGCTTCTATTTCTGTTGTTTCATT
The DNA here is from genome assembly GCA_004026585.1 of Noctilio leporinus. Taxonomy (NCBI): domain Eukaryota; kingdom Metazoa; phylum Chordata; class Mammalia; order Chiroptera; family Noctilionidae; genus Noctilio; species Noctilio leporinus. The sequence goes on along the minus strand of PVIW01015743.1, from coordinate 660 downwards.
ATTGGTATACAAAAATGCTTTTGATTTCTGGATATTGACTTTATACCCAGCTATTTTGCTAAATTTGCTTATTAGGTTGAGTAAGTTTTTGGTGGAGCCCATCGAGTTTTTAAGTACACTATCATATAATCTGTAAATAATGACAGTTTGACTTCCTCCTTTCCAATTTGGATACCTTTGATTCCTTTTTCTTCTCTGATGGCTATAGCTAGAATTTCCAAGACAATGTTGAATACAAGTGGAGAAAGGGGACAGCCTTTGTCTCGTTCCTGATCTTAGGGGGAAAGCTTTCAGTTTTTGTCCATTAAATATGATGCTGGCTTCAGGTTTCTCATAGATGGCCTTTATGATGTTGAGGTATGCTCCCTCTATTCCCATTTTGCTGAGGGGTTTTATCATAAATGGTTGCTGCACTTTATCAAATGCTTTTTCAGCATCTATTGATATGATCATATGGTTTTTATCTTTCAATTTGTTGATGTGGTATATTACATTGATTGATTTACGAATGTTGTACCATCCTTGCATCCCTGGGATGAAGCCCACTTGATCATGGTGTATGATCTTTGTAATATACTGCTGAATCCGATTGGCCAATATTTTGTTGAGAATTTTAGCATCTATGTTCATCAGAGATATTGGCCTGTAGCTTTCTTTCTT
>PVIW01015742.1:0-18759 GCA_004026585.1 Noctilio leporinus | reverse complement strand
CGGCCTGCGAACCCAAAGGTCGCAGGTTCGATTCCCCAGCCAGGGCACATAACAAGGTTGCAAACCAGGTCTCCAGTCAGGTCTGTGGCTGGAGGCAGGTGAAACACAACCATACACTGATGTCTCTCTCCCTCTCTGCCTCTCTCCCTCTCCCTCTTTCTAAAAAATAATGAAATAAAATCTTAAAAAAAAAAAAAAAAAAAAAAAATTAAAAAAAAAAAAAAAAAAGATTTTGTCAAGCTTTTTCAAATTTTTTCTTAAGAAGAAACCATGGATTTTAGAAGGATTAAAGTAGAAAAATACTTAAATAGGTTTGTTTGAAACCCTTCCTCTCCACTTTGGAATTAAGTACCACTGAAAATAACCATGCAATAAAGAGTTTTTGCGAACTTACATGATTCTTCATTTTGCAAGTTTTCTGTTGGAAAATGGGCCTACTTTTAATTGTAGTCTGTCTTTTTCTCAAAGCTAGTCTTAACTGAAAGATTTTTAGGCAGTTAACTGCCCCAGCACACCAATTAAGCAAGCAACTTGTTAGTAGTTGTTATCTTTTTTTTTTTTTTTTTAAATATTTTATTACTTATAGAGAGAGGGAAAGGGAGAGGCAGAGAGGGAGAGAGACATCAATGTATGGTTGCCTTTCACCTGCCCCCAGCTATGGGCCTGGCTAGAGACCTGGCTTACAACCTGGTTATGTGCCCTGGCTGGGAATTGAACCAGCTACCTTTGGGTTCACAGGGCAGTGCTTTATCCACTGTGCTACCAGCCACCAGCCAGGGCAGTAGATGTTATCTTATGTTGATCAGTTACTCTTGAGATTTACTGTGCTTGCAAAAAAACTGTCTATATTTGAGCTTTGCTAGGTGATTAGCTTTTGTATTTGAGGATTTACTCCAAAGAAAGCAAATACTGAATAGCTATTAGAAAAAGAGAAAAGGTAAAATTGAGTCAGTAAATTTCTATAATGCTTTCATTGAAGAGATTTCCCAGTTAAAAAGCTTCTGTATGCTTGACCTTTTTGCACTAAAGTAACCCAGCATTTCATTATGTATTCCATTGAGGTTTTGTAGCTTTATGCCAGAAAGCAAGAACCAAGGTTGGATGTGAAAGGAATATTCAGAGGATGAAGCTCATAGTCAACAAAGTACTGCTTCATAGGCTTGGTCCAAAAATAACCTGTTTGCCATAGGAAAGCATGAATGGAGGAAGCACTTTTGAGTGCTCTCTGTTTTCAGCAGTGTTTTAGGTCCTGTTATGTCACTCCAGCGTAATTAAAGTTGTATATGTTTAAGGCCATATCATTTAAAATGTAGGCTTGGGAGAATGTTGCCTTGGTAAATTTTACTTATTCCTGTGAAAAGAGTTATTTTGCAAGGTTCAAGGTTTGGAAGGGATACTTTTCTGCCATATTTGGGGAAATGAACATAATTTATTTTCCCCATTGGACAGCTGTCATGCCAAATGGGGATGGTCTTCATGATATCTGTCTAATTGTTGAGACTCAACTTAGTGATTTGCTTGGGTCCTGTAGTGAATCTTGCATGGTTAAGAGGCAGAACTCAGTCTTTGGTACAGGAGAGTTAGCATTGGAATGGATCCTGACCAGCCTTGAAGGTGGGAAATGTTACAGTTTTGAAGGCTTGTAGTAGAACCCTAAAGACAATAGGTTTCAAAAATTTACACATAAAACTAAGTGTGAAATGCATAGCACCTAAACACATAAATAGCAACTCTGAAAGTGATTAGCTAAAAATATCAACTCTAGTTACTCAGTGACTGACATGAGATCATGGAAGGGAATGTAGCTTGTTTTAGGTGGTGTAATTGTGATATTGAGGTTGGCTAAAGAAATGAGTCATCAGATATGCTGTCATCATTAATGGTTCATACTATTTTTCATGTTATATAAATGTATGAAGAGATGAATTTCCTACCACACATAGGGGCATAGGGATTCCACATTTTAAAAGTTACAAAAGTGTCATGTACAGATCCTGCCCATAGTACCACATAGCCATACAGATTCTCTTTCCATAGGCAGTTGTTATTATCAGTGTCATATATATCCTGAGATACTTTATGTGTATACAAGTAAATGTATGTAACTGTTTATGGTAACGTCTCTTTTAAAATAAATTCTGCACATTAGTCTGCATCTTTTTTCACTATTGTGTCTTCTTATTACACATAACTATAGAAGGAACTCCCTAATTTTAAAAAATGCTGTGCAGTATTCTCATGAAAGAATTTATAAAATTAAAAAATTAAAAGTAGCCCTGGCTGGTGGCACAGTGGATAAAGCGCCAGCCTGCGAACCTAAAGGTCACTGGTTCAATTCCCCAGCCAGGGCACATAACCAGGTTGCAAGCCAGGTCTCCAGCCAGGTCCCCAGCCAGGTCCCCAGCCAGGTCTCCAGCCAGGTCCGTGGCTGAAGGCAGGTGAAAGGCAACCATACATTGATGTTTCTCTCCCTCTCTGTCTCTCTCCCTTCCCCTCTCTCTAAAAATAATAAATAAAATCTTAAAAAAAATTTAAAATAGATGGCTGTTTCCAATCTTTTGCTAATATAAATAATACATTAGGGTTTATATTCAGAAGTAAATGTCAGATAGAAACTTGTTATGGTTATAAGAACATCTTAGATCTGTATAACATGCTCATAAATGTCTTAAATATTTGAGTCTTATTTGAGTCTTGTGAAGTGAGCACAGCATTTTACACAGAAGTTGATATCCCTTCAGAGCTAGTTTGAGTGGCAGAGGTAGAGTTGGAAGGACCAAGGTTTTCTAACTCCTTTTTGAGTATCTTTGCACTTGACCCAAAATGCAGATATTGTTGTGGGGATGTAGGGAAATTATGTTAGGAGAGTAAGATGAAATAAACCTGTGTGAGGCAAACTTGAGAGAGAGAGAGGGATATATTGTCATTTTAGAAATTAGGATCCTATTTGCTAGGGTAGAAAAGAGCAGGCAGTTGGCCTGTGACAGAGACAAACAGACATTTATTTGCACAGGGTCATGGGTTGGCTGCCACCTTGGAGTACAGTAGTATGTATGTATGGTAAGCCAAAACATGACTCTTGAGAAACTTGAGACTTTTCAGAGTTCCCTAGAATAGCCTGGGGGCAAACAGTAGTCAAGATGTGGGAAGGGAATGCATTTGGCCTAGGCCATGAAACAAAAACAGTCAATAGTGAAAACATTGGATTTTCTAGAGGTCCTAGAATCAGGGGAAGGATGATAGCATGCTAATGACAAAGATAGGGCTGCAGTGTTAATTTTGGCCTGAAGACTGAAAGTATTGGGAGAGGGAGGGCCTTCTTCCTCTGGAGACTTGTGAAACTCTGAAAGGATAGATAAATCATTTCACAACTAGAATAGGGAGAAACTGATTCATGCTTTCATTGTGTAGTTAACACTATTTGGAAACCTGAGGATAGGCCTAGTTGTCAGCCTTCCATTGTAATTACCATCTGCTAAGTGCCTACTACATTTTGTGTACTTTACTTAATTCATGCTCTCACCAGAGGCGGGCCCAAAATGGAACCCCTAAGCACTCTGTGACCTGCAGGTTACTGACTTCTCTGGAAAGAATTCAAGATGAGTCTGAGTGAAAGTGGAAGCCAGTTTTATTTAGGTTGAGAGAAGGAAGCCAGGATGTAGGTTCCTGGAAACAAGATCATGACGTGAGGCTGGGGTAAGCCACTGTGGCCCCTGCTTCCCTGTGTGCATAGGGTTCTGCTATGAAAGAAGGAAAAACGCACAAGTGGATGCAAGCCAGCTCGAGAGTGATTTGTGCGCCAATTTTTTTTTTTTTTTTTTTGCTTTCAGCCCAGAAGCAGGCTTGCTTCAGGTCTCTTTAATAAGAGCAAACACCCAGAGACAGGCACACCTTTATTAACAGACCCTGTTTTGTTGTTCTTTTCCCTCCTCGGACACCTGAAGCTTCAGAGGAAATGACCTCATCACTGGCAAGGGGCAGGTCTCAATTGTAAGGTCAGCTAGTTCTTGGGATTTTCTGTTTTTAGAGGTGGGTCAGTTTTTAACTTTGTGTTGTAGATGTCTCAGCCTTCTGATTAGAATGGGCACTTGTTCCTATTATGGTTCCTTCTGAAAGTGTCATGGCCTTTGTCCCCAGGGACCCCTACCCTCACTTGCTGTGTCAATTTTCATTGTAGTAATAATGGTATAATGAACTTTGGGGTCATTTTTCTGGTAATTTTTTCTTCCATCTTGGATTGATATGGTTTTAACCAGTTCTTACTGGCTTCTGCAACCACTGCAGGTAATTTCTTGCCATAAACTGTTTCCCTTTGGAGCAGGAAGTTCTGGTGGCAGGATTTAGGGGCTTATCAGCCTGTGATGTCCATTTCTACTTTCTCAGTCCACGTGTAGGGAGCTTTGCCTAACTTCTTTCTATCCTGCCTCAGTGCTAACCTCTCAACAGCTTAGCCAGGTATCTGTTGTTATACACCTAGTTTCCTTTGAGGAAACTGATGTTCAGTTGGGTAACTTGTTCAAGATCACAAAGCTTTTCTTTTTTAATTTTAATTTTTTGAAAAGATTGTATGCATCATTTTTAGAGAGAAGGAGAGAGGCAGAGAGGGAAAGAGACATCAGTGTATGGTTGCCTTTCACCTGCCTCCAGCTACGGACCTGGCAGGAGACCTGGCTTGCAACCTGGTCATGTGCCCTGACTGGGAATGGAACCAGTGACCTTCAGGTTTGCAGGCTGGCGCCTTATCCACTGTACTACCAGCCAGGGCATAAAGCTTTTTGTTAAAAGTTTATTTATTTATTTGAGAGAGGGGACTGGAGGGAAAAAGAGGGAGAGAAACATCAATGTGAGGGAGAAACATTGATCATTGTCTCTTGTACGTGTCACTACCTGGGACTGAACCGCATGCAACCCAGACATCTGCCCTGACTGGGAATCAACTGGTGGTGACTTTTTGCTATATGGGATGCCCAACTAACTGAGCCACATTGGTCAAGGCCAAGGTCAGAAACCTTATAAATAGGTTTGTATGACTGTTAAGACCATTGTTCTTAACACATACCAGATTAGGAATAAAAATTGAACAATCATTGTAGTAGTGTTAATATGTAACCAGACAAATTGTCTGTTAGGATGATTTAGTAAAAGGAATGCTAAGGAAAATTACCACTAGAAATGCTAAGAGTTGGCTAAACTCACTCTGAATATGCATATAATTTAAAGTAATGCACTTGCCCCACATATGAAGCTTTAAGATAAATTCTCCAGTGTCCCTTTTTCTCATTAGATTGCAATTCCTAAAGTCCTTCTATACTATAGATGCACATGGCCATGTGTTTATAATTGTTTTAGCTGGCTGATGGATACAGGAGGTCCATTATACTATTTCTGTCTACTCATGCATATGTTTGAAAGTTTTCACAGTAAAACTGAAAAATAAAACCCATAAAAACAGAAAGCCTCAAAACTTGGATATAGAACTGTCAAATCTACCTTTCAGCTTGACTCCAGAGGGGAGAAGTAAAACCATAGATTCTTATTGATGTTGTCAAAATGGAATGCAATTCAGATTTCTACCCCCTCAAGTGTAGACTGCAGAAATGCTGAGAGAAGGACAAACCCTACTTAACTGTCTTCCTTCAGTGGAGCAGAAGTCACACTTCCATCTTTAAGGCTCTTCCTTGATGAAGAAATAAGATTTAAAAAGCAAAAATAATTAGAGAATAGGAAAACATGGTTTAAAATGAAAAGTCCTATTTTATAGTGCTGATTAAGCACTAGAAATTTAGAGAAAAGAAAAAAAAACATTTTGGGTTAGGGATAAGCAGTTTTTTATTCAGTAGACTTTAGGATCACCTTTATTTTTTATTTTGAAGGTTTATTTATTAAAACTGGGGACAGTGAAACAAAGGAAGGGGTTAGGGTAGAAAAAGCAAAGGAGAGTACTGTATAGGTGGTGTTCTGCTTTGGCTCCCTAGGAACGTTATAGGAAAGAAGTGAGCTACTGCTGTTAGTCACTGAAAAGTCAGAAAATGGGGCCTTGGAGACAGGTTCAGGGAGGGGTTGGTTAGTCCAGGCGAGCTGTTGCTGTCCGCTGTTCCCTTGGTTGTAAGTCTCCTGGGGAACTCTTAGAGTTTAGGAGGGAAAGGTAAAGATGAATGCCTGAAAAGGAAGAAAGGTGTGGGTGTGCTCCAGAGAGAGCCCACCTGGGACCCCCTGTGAAGTATAGGCTTTGGGTTGCCGATAATAGTTTTGAGGGCAGCAGGTCCAGGGAGGGAAAACACTATGTTTGGGGGAGAGTAGGTGAATTTGAATTGATATATTTTAGATAGATGGAATAGGATCAGTTAATACAGAGTATGAATTTTTAGTTGAGACATTTGGACTTGGTCTTATAGGTGGTGGGAGCCATTTTGGGGATGGTGAGTCATTTTTACTTTTAATGTACCTAGTTAGTATTTATTAATCTGACTTGATAATAATGTAGTGTATGCTTAGTTGCATACTGTTGCATGGAGAGTATAACTTGACATTATCACTCAGATTCTTTTTCATAAAGATTAAAAATTTTTTGCACTGCCTGAAAGGGGCCATTTAAAATAGGGACTAGAGTCAGTATTTTTATTTTAAAAAGGAGGGACACTGAGACACTCATAGTTAATGAATGACCTTAATGAAGTGTGAGTGAATCAGTGGCAGATCTGGATTCAGATTAGATATCTTGGGTTCTGAGGTCCTTCTCACTTTACTTATAATAGAGGTAATTGTTTTGCATACGACTAGTTTTCTTTTATACTTGTGGTGTGTGTGTGTGGTACATATATAGATAATGTTTATCTTAGGTATTTCCTGTCTTACCATCTCTTCTTCCTAGGAATACATATATATTTTTGTCCTTTATATTATTTGTGTGTGTATTTCTAGCCAGTTTTTTCTGCAGGTCAGGACCTAGCACTTTGTTTATCTCGTCTTGTCAGTCATTTCATTGTTTTTGGATAAATATGCTCAAATGTAACATTATGCCCCCCAACTCAGTGCTTCTAACTGCTACCACTTAGTATCTTGCTTCCCCTGCAGTTTATAAAATGGGATGATTATCTCAGCCTTTTCTGTGATTCTTTGTAAGAAGATATAAGTAGAAGGTACTTTAAACATCTTAGGAAGTATGATAATTTTATAGATTTCCCTTCAAAATATTTTAACATTTATAATCAATCCGATTGAGGTATAATTTGCATTCAGTAAACTTGAACCATTTTAAATACATGATTTTCATTTTAACAACTATATATACCCATGTAATGACTACATAAATCAAGATATTGAAATTTTCTGTTATCCCCCAAAGTTCCTTTTGTGCCCTTTGCATTCATTCCTCCCTTCTCTACCCCCCAAAAAACCACTGAATTGCTGTCATTATAGGTTAGCATTGTCTTTTGTAGAATTTCATGTAAATGACCTTATTCAGGATGTGCTCTTCTTTCATCAGCATCCATTAAGATTCAATCATTGTAGACATCTTTATCAGTAGTTTACTTTTTATTGCTTCGGGGTGTAACTTAGTAGTGTTATAATTGTATGGATATAACAGCATTTGTTTATCCATTCACCTGTTGATGAACACTTCAGTTATTTCTAACTTATGGCTGTTACGAATAAGGCTTCTATGAATTTGATATGGAAGTGTGGGTAAACATATGTTTTTTATTTCTCTTGGGTAAAGGCATTGGAATGGAATGGCTGATCATTTGAGTGGTAGGTGTGTGTTTACCTTTTTAAGAAACTGCCAAATTGTCTTCGAAAAATGGCCATATTATTTTATATTTTATCAGTATATTAGAGTTCCAGTTGCTTCATATTCTTACCAGCATTAATATGATAACATTTTGGCCATTGTAATAGTTGTATAGTGTTACCTTGTGGTTTTAATTTACATTTTTTTAATGACCAGTGATACTGAAATCTCTTTAATGCATTTACTTGCCAGCTGTATATCTGCTTTGATTAGGTACTTGTTCAAATCTTTTGTGTACTTTAAAAAATTGGATTGCTTATTTTCTTAATGTTGAAGTTTGAGAATTTTTTATATGTTCTGGGTGCAAGTCCTTTTATAAAATAAATGTTTTACAAAGATGTTCTTTTACTCTATGGATTATCTGTTCATTCTCTCAAGTGTTTTTTGAGGGCAAGAGTTTGTATTTTGAATTCCAGTTTATCCATCTGTTCTCTTACGAAGTGTGCTTTTAATTTTCTTTTTTTTATCCTCACATAAGAACATATTTTCATTGCTTTCAGAGAGGAAAGGAGAGAAAAACATTGATGCAAGAGGGAAGCTTCTATTGGTTGCTTTCTCTATGTACGCAGACCGGGGATTGTGCCCACAATCTAGGTATGTGCTCTTACCAGGAATTAAATCCCCAATCTTTTGATTTTGGGATGATGCTCCATCCAACTGAGCTACACCAACCAAGGCTGAAATGTGCTTTTGGTATAATAGTTCAAAAATCTTTGCCTTTAGCCCATAACTCAAGCAAATAAAAATTGTCTTCTAGCTAGTTTTCAAGTACTGGGGCTACTGCAATGTGTTGTTTATCATCATCAGATTTTAATAATATTTGAAAGAAAAGTAGTTTATGTGGGTTAACACCCACTCATATCTAACATGGTTTGATAGAATAAAAACATGTACTTAGCAAAGACTGGACTCCTTGGTGAGATGTCAGGAATCTTAGATCAATTGGAGTAGAGAAAAATACAGTAAATCTTAGTTCAGGGAATAAACTTCATTAAAATCAATTTATGAAGCTTTCAAAAAATTTTGATGATAATGAAGAAAGATACCAGATTTGTGTGAAAATAGCTATAGTTTAATTACATCGATTTTGTTAAATTTCCTTACGTAGAATATTTTGTCTTATGGCATACTTAAGTTGCCCATCATAGATTTGAAAGTTGTTTTCATGGGTAATGTCCAAAAGTTAATGAGTTGTTTCATTTGCTGTAAAAAAAGCAAAATTCGCTCTGACTGGTGTGGCTCAGTTGGTTGGATGTTTTCCCTCAAAGGGAAACGTCACTGGTTCAGTCACTGAGTAGGGTACATGCCTGGGTTGTGGGTTTCATCCTGGTTAGGGGGCATAGAAGAGGCAACTGATTGATGTTTCTCCCTCATATCAATGTTTCTCTCCTCCCTCTTTGCCTTCCTTCTCCTCTCTCTAAAAATAAATAAATTCTTTAAAAAGTGGAAAATTTATTTTTTCATTAATGAGGTGTAATATTTAGTGTGGTTTAAAAATTTTACTGCTTTGAATAGTTCATTGTTAAAGTTCAAAACTTAGTCTTCATCCTTTTCTTTACTTTTTTAATGTAATAAAATAGTTTAGGATTTATCATAGCAGGGCAAGAGTCACATTCCATTTTATGTTGGGTAAGAATCACTAGAGACAAATTAATGTTTATGGGTCCATCCCTGAATTTTCTCTAGCACAAGATTTTTTTTTTAAATTTTTATTGTTGTATTACATCCATCCCCTTTTTTCTCCCCTCTGTCCCTCAGCACAAGATTTTTAGTAGCTAAAAGTCAAACGAAGTTTAGATATTACTTAACTTTCAGTATTATTTTGAGTGTTTCAAGAGAATTCATTTTATAAGCCATTTGGTTACTACTCTTCCTTTTCTTTCTAGAAAGAACTGAAGTTCTGTTAAGATAACATGGTAACTGCCCTAATTTGTGGCAGTACTTCTCAGTAGAAAATAAATGTGAACTATGGCTAAATTCTATAAACTACCAGTGAAAGCAAAATGCCTTGTAGATGAATTGGAGGAATGGTGAACCAGTCTTTATTATCCAATTTTGAGTCAGTAATCTTAAAAGACTATTGAAAAAGGAGTTAAGAATGGGAGGCAATAAATAGAATGCTGTTTTCATTTAAAATATCTTTTGAGGGCCCTGGCTGGTGGCACAGTGGGTAAAGTTCTGGCCTGCTAACCCAAAGGTTGCTGGTTCGATTCCCAACCAGGGCACATAACCAGGTTGCAAGCCAGGTCTCCAGCCAGGTCTGTAGCTGGAGGCAGGTGAAAGACAACCATGCATTGATGTCTCACTCCCTCTCTGCCTCTCTCCCTTCCCCTCTCTCCCAAAAAATAATAAAGTCTTTAAAAAAAACTATGAAACTTCTCTTCTATATTTTAATTTGTAGTTAATCATTTACTTCCAGTACTTCCAAAGTAGTTGAGAGAATTAAAGTGATAGCCGAGTACTTATGCAATATTTTCCTGCTGTGTTTGTGAACCACTTAAAAAAAAAAATCCCTTCCATTGGTAGTCTTCCTGAGGGAATATACTTTTCCCACATTTACCTATTTGGGGGCCAAAGCTTATATTTAATCAGAGGTGACTATTTTTTTCCAGCTTAGTGATCCAGAAATGATTCAGTTTGAAATTGAAGTGAATGTGGAATTACCTGCAGTGACTGTTAAACAGTTGCTGTTACTAGTAAGCCATGTTTTGTGCAAGCGAGCTCAATTTCAGTGTTTTGTATAATGTTGCTCAATTTCCTGTCCGGTTTAGGTATTTTACTTTTTTTTATTTTTATTTTTAGTTTTTATTTTATTGTTGTATTACATGCTCCCCTCTGTCCCCCTCCCCACCCACCCATTCCCCCCAAAGTCAGTCCCACCTGTTGTCCGTGTCCATGGTTCCTTTATACTAGGTTCTTGTCTAAGCTGCTCCCCTTTCTTGCCTCTTCCTCCCCCCTCCCCCCAATCCCCTTCCCCTTGACCACTGAAGGCCTATTCACTGTATTCATATATTTGGTTCTGTTTTGCTTGTTGTTAGTTTTGTTCATTATTGTCCTGTAATGGGTGAGATCAGGAAGCTTGTGATTTTTAATGAAAGTATTAGCCTTTTAAAAAGCTTCAAGTAGCAATATTTTTCTTTTAAGATTTTATTTATTATTTTTACCGAGAGAGACAAAGGGAGAGAGGCAGAGAGGGAAACATTAATGTATGGTTGCCTTTCACCTGTCTCCAGCTAAGGACCTGGCTGGAGACCTGGCTTGCATCCTGGTTATGTGCCCTGGCTGGGAATTGAACCAGCAACCTGTGGGCCAGCGCCTATCTGCTGAGCCACCAGCCAGGGCACTACTACTTCTTAAACCCCATTGCTACTCTTGTTTCTCTGCCTGCTTTGTAAGCAGTTATGTTCTTCTGAGTTCAGTCCTTGGAACCCTTCCTCCTAACCCATCTTCAGGCCCACTTCCTCTTCTTTTCCCTCCTCCAGATCAAAAAGATCTGCATTTGAATCTAATTTCATTATTTTCTCTCTGAGAGATCTTAATGAATTACTTCATCTGCCTTTTTCTTTCAAAGAGTAGGAATAGTGGTACCTGAATCACGATTGTGTGGATTAGATGAAATAATGCATGTAAAATATTTAAACAGTGTCCCATTTACAGAAGGTACTTAATAAATATTAGTAGTAGTAAGAGCAATAAATGTATAGTTGTGTTGGTATTATACTGTGTATCTCTAAGATTCAGTTTTCCTTAAGTCCACACAAATATATTCAGCTACTTACTAAAGACTTGCATTTGCATACCTCCCAGATACCTTAAACTCTGAGGACTGAGTATTTCTGTGGCTTCAATACCTAGAATCTATGGCCACAAATAAATAATTTATTTTTTTTAAGCATCAATGTCTATATTCTCGAAGGGGTAATAAAAATAGAACTTACTTTACTATTATTAAATGAGATAATTCTTAACAAAAGTTTTTAGCATAGTGCAGGTTTATAATAATAGTTTTAAGTAATAGAGGAATACAGGTTGCAGGTTCAGTCCCTGGTAGGGGCATGTACAGGAGGCAACCGATTGATTTCACATCCATTTTTCTCTTTCTCCCATTAAAATAAATAAACATATCCTCAGGTGAGGATTAAAAAGAGAAATATAGGGACATTACTATTTCTCTTAATGTCAGTCTTCCTTTTGCTGTTTTGCTTGGAACAATAGTCTCACAAATACTTTCCTGGTCTGCTTTCTCTACTTTTCTGTTCCACATATATTGGTTTGCATTCCACTTAACATTTCTTTTGTTTTTTAAATTAATTTATTATTGTTGAATTACATCTGTCTCATTTTTTCCCCCATTGCTTTCCCTGGCCTCACTCACCTCATCCCCTCTCCCACAGTTAATCCCTACATGTCTATGTCCATGGGTCACTTACACTAGTTCTTTGACTAAACACTTCCCTTTCTTTGCCCCTTTCTCCCCCTCCCATCTTTCCTCTGGACACTCAGTTTATTCCTTTCCATGTCCCTGGTTCTGTTTCACTTGTTTGTTTTTTTGTTTATTAGTGTCCTATATTAGGTGAGATCATACGGTATTTATCTTTCACCACCTGGCTTATTTCACTGAGCCTAATACTAATACTCTCCAGGTCCATCCATGCTGTTGCAAAAGGTAGGAGGAGTTCCTTCATTCTTTCTGCTATGTAGTATTCCTTTGTGTAAATGTACCAGAGATTTTGGATCCATTCATCTGTTGATGGGCACTTAGGCTGTTTCTAGCACTTAGCTATTGTGAATAGTGCTGCCATGAACATAGGGTTGCATAGGTTCTTCTGAATTGGTGTTTCTGGATTCTTTGAGTATAATTCTAGCAGTGGAATCGCTGGATCAAAAGGCAGTTCTGTTTTTAGTTTTTTGAGGAAATTCCACATTGTTTTCCATAGCGATTGCTCCAGTTTGCATTCCCACCAATAATGCGCCAGGGTTCCCCTTTCTCCACATGCTCGCCAGCACTTGTTTGTTGATTCGTTAATGATGGCCATTCTGCCATGTGTGAGGTGGTGTTTCATTGTGGTTTTAATTTGCATGTCTTGGATGGCTAGTGATGTTGAGCATTCTTTTATATACCTTTGGGCCCTTTTATGTCCTCCTCAGAGAAGTGTTTGTTCAGGTCTTTTTTTTCCAAGATTTTATTTATTATTTTTTAGAGAGAAAGGCAGGGAGGGAGGAAGAGAGGGAGAGAAATATCAATGTATGGTTACCTTTCATCTTTTTATCTCTGTTATTTCATTGATGGTGTACAAAAATGCCTTTGATTTCTGTATACTGACTTTGTATCCCGCTATTTTGCCATTTACTTACTAGGTCAGGTAGTTTTTTGGTGGCGCCTATAGGGTTTTCTTTGTACGCTATCATGTCATCTGCAAATAATGACAGTTTTACTTTGTCCTTTCCAGCTTGGCTTCCTTTGATTCCTTTTTCTTGTCTGATTTCTATGGCTAGAAATTCCAAAACTATGTTGAGTAGAAGTAGAGAGAGTGGCCAGAACCCTTGCCTTTTTTCTGATCTTAGGGGGAAAGCTTTTAGTTTGTGCCCATCGAGTATGATGATGGCTGCAGGTTCCTCATATATGACCTTTGTTATATCGAGGTATGCTTCCTCTATTCCCACTTTGCCAAGCGTTTCTATCATAAATGGGTGCTCTACTTTATCAAATGTTTTTTCAGCATATATTGATAGGATCATAGGGGTTTTGTCTTTCATTTTGTTTATATGCTGCATTATGTGTATTGATTTGTGAATATTATACCATCCTTGGATCCCTGGGATAAATATCACTTGATCTTGGAGTATGATTTTTAAAAATGTATTGATGGATCCAGTTTGCCAATATTTTTTTGTTGAGGATTTTAGCATCTGTGTTCATCACAGATATTGGCTTGTAGTTTTTTTTTCTTTGTTGTGTGTTGACCTGGTTTTGGGATTAGAATAATACTTGCCTCATACAAAGACTTTGGGAGTTTTCTCTCTTTTTGGGTTTTTTGGTATAGGTTGAGAAGGACAGGAGTTAGTTCTTCCCTAAATGTTTGGTTAAAATTCACCTGTGTAGCCATCTGGACTGGGGCTTTTGTGTGCTGGGTTATTTGATTACTGCTTCAATTTCACTAGTTGAAATTGAATTCACTAGCATGTATGTAGATCATGTTTTCTTATCCATTCAGCTACCTGATGTCTTTTGATTGGTACATTTAATCCACTTACATTTATTATTGATAGGAAATTATTCATAGTCAGTTTTCCCCTTTGTATTGTGTTCCTCCCTTCCTCTCTCTGTTTTTCATGTTCTTAAAGCAGATCCTTTAGCATATCTTGCAGTGCTGGTTTGGTGGAGATGTATTCTTTTATCTTTCTTTTGTCTGGGAAACTTTATTTCTCCTTCCATTTTGAATGAGAGCCTTGCTGGGTAGAGTAGTCTTGGTTTCAGGCCTTTGTTTTTCATTGCTTGAAATATTTTTTGCCATTCCCTTCTGGCTTACAGTGTTTCTGATGAGAAACCAGCTGATAGCCATATTGGAGCTCCTTGGTATATTATTAGCTCTTTCCCTCTTGCTGCTTTTAGGATTTTCTCTTTGTCACTGAAATTTTGCCATTTTAATTATAATGTGTCTTGGAGTGGGCTTATTTGGGTTTGTCTTCATTGGGACCCTCTGTGCTTCCTAAACTTGTGTGACTTTTTCAATCATCAAGTTAGGTAAGTTTTTCTTTCATTACTTTTTCAAACAGGTTTTCTATCCCTTGCTGGTCATGTTCTGGCATCCTTAGGGTATGGATATTGTACATTTCATGTTGTCCTGCAGCCATCTTAAGCCCTCTTCATTCTTTTTCAGTCTTTTTTGTTGCACTGTCTGGGTGTTTTTTTCTATCTTGTCCTTCAGTTCACTGATCTGATCTTGTATTTCAGATAGGCTGCTTTTGATCCCTTCTACTGTGTTGCTCAATTCAGAAATTGTATTGTTCATTTCTCCCTGGCTCTTATTGATAGTTTACATCCCCCCCTTTGTTAAAAATATTTTATTCATTATTTTCAGAGAGAAGGGCAGGAAGGGAGGAAGAAATGGAGAGAAGCATCAGTGTATTGTTGCCTCTCACCTGCCTCTAGCTAAGGACCTGGCTAGAGACCCGGCTTGCAACCTGGTTATGTGTCCTGACTGGGGAATTGAACCAGTGACCTTTGGGTTTGCAGGCAGCGCCAATTCACTCAGCCACACCAGCTAGGGCCTCTGTGTCCTTTTTAATGCTGGTGTAGTTCTCAGTAAGTTCCTTGTAGCTTCCCTGGAGTTCTTCATAGTTCCCCTGGGGTTATTTGTAGTTTTCTTTGAGCTGGCTGACTTCATTGAACTTCTCTATCATCATAGCTTTTTTTTTTTTTTTTTTTTTTTTTTTTAGAGATTTATTTTTAAAAAAAATTTTAGAGAGGGGGAAAGGGAGAGCAGCAGAGAAGGAGAGAAACATTAACGTATGGTTGTCTTTCACCTGCCTTCAGCTACAGACTTGGCTGGAGACCTGGCTTGCAATCTGGTTATGTGCCCTGGCTGGGTATCGAACCAGTGACCTTTGGGTTCTCAGGCTGGTGCCTTGTCCACTTAGCCACCAGCCAGCGTTCTATTATCATAGTTTTGAATTCCATGTCTGATAATATGTTTACCTCTATTTCATTTAGCAATCTCTGTGGGGATTCCTCCTTTCCTTTCGATGGGGGTGTTATTTGTCTCTTTACTTTAGTTGACTCTTACTTGTTTCTGCTTCTTAGATTGGTCTGCTTTGACTTTGTTTTCGTGGTATGATCTTCTATGGGGTCTTCTATGATCACTGTGGGGTTCAGTGGTGCAATCTCCTTGATCTCCTGAACTTGCTGCTCTTGGGATGCCCTTTATGCCATTTATTTGGGTTGTCTGGTTTTACTTGGGTTTTTGTTGTGTTGCTCTTTGGTGGGTCATGAGTCCTTCCTTCCAGCTAGCTGACTGCCACCCTACCCACCACATCTTATATTTTGTTATAGAGGTGCACTTTCTTTACTTCCTGGATCCATTCCTCGTGATGCCAACTTGTGTTCTAGCCTGGGCCAGGTCAGCCTGTTCGAGACTACCAGAGATCCACTGTCTTTGTCTCCCTCAGCTGGTAATGCAGTTAATCTGTGATCAACATCAGGTTTAGGCAGTGTTGAGTGGGGCAGATTTATTCACTTGTCAATTCAATCAATCTGTGTTCAGCAGTAAAGTTTTGGCACTACTGGGGCTGGGCAGATTAATTCCTGTGGGTAGGTCTGTTGCTTTCCCTCAGGTGAGGCCACTTGGAGAAGATGGGTCTGCCTGGGCGATGGGGAATGAGTCACTCCTGGGACCTCACCAGCTGCTGCTTCAATTTTCTTTCCAAAGCCACTGCCCCACCTCTCCTAAGTGTCTCTAGTCCACTCTGCCCTCCTATTGCTGGAGACCAGGGTACAAGGGTGCCAGTGTATTTTTGGGTTTGGTCCCTTTAAGAACTGTGTCTAGCTATCTCAGGCTGGCAAAACCTGGCAGCTTTTCACAGATGGATGCTGTTTTACTCACCTCTGTTGCTGTAGGCTGAAAGCATAGCTGGGGGTTTAGAACCTCCCCCCACTTCTTATGTAAAATCTCTGGCTGTTGAGATGTTTCTCTGTCTCTTCAGCTGCCGCCCGTGGGAGCCCAGACAGTCCTTTTGAGTCTCTAAACTTTCTACCATTCACGTTGTGATGAAGTGGCCTATTCTCTTCTGTCCGTGGTAATATGGTTTCTCTCCAGCTCGTGTTGTGTTGGTTATTCCAGATGATTTTTCCCTAATTAAGTTTAATTCCATATTGGTCTTGGGAGGAAATTGGTGGAGTTCCATTTACTCCTCCGCCATCTTGGATCTCCCTTTCTCATCAGTTCTTGACAGAATTATTGTATAACTTCATAATTGGTCTCCTGGCCTCTGGGCTGCCTTTCACCTTTCATTCACATTGTTTTTATGGAAGGCACATCTGCTTATATCACTCAGCAGTAGAAGCCACAGATGTGTCCCTCTGACCTAAAATATAAAGCCTGCAAGGTCCGTAACACTGCAGTCTTCTATTCATAGCCTCATGTTTTCTTCATGGGACTTAGGAGTCCTACACCTGTAAGTAGATTACACTGACTATTCCTTGATTGCACCATGAACCCTCTGTAAACTCTCATGCTTTTGTCCCTCTTCTGTTCTTTTTGATTAAATTGTTGCCCCCTAACTCACTGTTTGCAAATAAGCACCCTTCCACCAAAATGCCTTGTCTCTCTGGTGAATTCCTTTTCACCTTCCAATTGTGGGCCTCAATTACGTTATCTACTCTCGTCTCTAGCTTGAACTACCCTTCCAGGCAAGGTTAAATGGTCCTTCATTAAGAGGCAATGTAGTGAGTGGATAGTTAAAATTGCAGATTTAGGAACTCAACTGTCTTGGTTAATAATGTAGCTGCAGAACTGGGATAAAAAATGTTTAACCTATCTTTGTCTCTACTTCCTATTCTATAAAAAGTGGGAATGTTAGTTTTAGCGTGAGGATTAAGTGAATTAATGCTTTAAGCCTGTGCATGCGTAAATACTTCTGAGTATTACCTGCTGTTATTAGTCTCAAAGCTCCTCTTACATACTTCTGTAGTAGCATTTACCACTTTGTATTACAATTAATTTGGGGGGTATTTTTCCCAGTAGACTGTGTCTTTGAAAGCAGGACTGTTTTGGTCATCCTTTTGTTATCACTATCTAGTACGCAGTTGACCCTCAATTGATATTTAATTAGTTGTGTTATTTGCTTAGTATATAGTACAGCACCAAATCCTCCTGCACGTCAACATACAGCTGACATGACGGGTAAGCAGTGGCTGGGAGGAAGTTTCTCCTTGAGTATTAGATGTTTTAATGTTGTTTGCCTTGAATGACATCATCCAAGGCTAGGAAGGTCTACTTACTATCAGACCTTTGTTACTTTGTTTTGTTTGATATCTGCCTTTTCATCTTTATTCTTATAAGCCTGCTAAAGATTGAAATGTTAAAACTTCTCCCTTTTGGTGATTCAGACAAGAAATTATTTTTATTGTAAATATGATGAAGAGTTTAGAATGAATTCCAGATGTGGGCTTTTTATTGACAATTCCAGAATATTAAGTCTTGTATGCTCTAGTTCTGTTGCCAGCCCTTACCACCCCACCATGCCTGGGCTATTGCAATAATAACTGGTCTTCCTGCCTTCAGGCTGACTCTTCCCTCTACTTTGTCCTCTCTAGTGCTTAGAGAGGACATAAAAATGTTAACCTTTTTATGCCCTGCTTTGGTTTTTCTCACATATTATTAAAAAGTCCTCCCAAAGTGTACCCCATTGTATACAGTGTAAGTTCCAAACTCTTTAGTTTGACATTCAGGATTGTCTACAGTCTGATTCCTGCTACCTTTTGCATTTTATCTTCCATTTATGGCTTACCTGGGCTAATTGTGATTCCTGTAATTGAATTACATTTTCCTTTTTTTTTAAATTTTGAAACCATTTATTTATTTATTTTTGTGAAATGGTTATTAACCAGTCTCTTTAAGTTCAGGACTACAATTAAAAGAAGTGTTTTCATGAAAGCTTTCAGGGCTCAGTTGTATGTCATATAGCGGGGAGTAGCACTGAATTTGGCATAGGACTTAATGACCTTATTTACAGCTTCCAAGAAATCTTTCTCCGTAGCTATTTTTCACCGTGCTCTGATGGCAAACATACCAGCTTCTGTGCAGACACTTCTAATCTCAGCACCAGTGCTATTTGGACACAGTCGTGCTAACAATTCAAATCTGATATCTCTTTCAACACTCATTGAACGTGCATGTATCTTAAATATATGAGTACGACCCTCTAGATCAGGTAAGCTAAATTCAATCTTTCTATCCAGTCTCCCT
>PVIW01015741.1:0-18799 GCA_004026585.1 Noctilio leporinus | reverse complement strand
AGGCTGGCTGGCAGGCACATCTGATCTTGTGCTATAGAGTTCCCCTGTGGAAGCTGCACTCCTAGGTGGGCCTTCGTCCACACACGCTACGTGTTGCTTCATATCTGCACGGTATGGTACTTAATGTGATCCATTCATCCGCCTTTTCCTCCCTTTCTCCTTCCTTCCTTCTTTCCATCTATCTATTCTCTAGGTAATAGGTATGGAGTGAACAAAACAGATAAAATCCTTGTCTCAAGAAACTTAAATTTTAGAGATTCAAAGCATTTTCAAATGTATTACCTTATTGGCTTTTTACAAGTATATGAATTTTGATTCTTTTTAGTATTTTTTATTTGAAAGATCAGGAAACATAGATATTTTGAGATTAAGTGACCTTTCCAGGATAATAGTGTTAGGAATACAACTCATTATTTTTTATTCTTAATTTAGTACCCTTTCTTCTAAGACACTTTGCTTTCTATTCAAAATATGTTTTCCATCATCAAGATGCTTTTTTACATTGTTTTTTTCCCCCCTTAATCTCGCAGGTAGCCAAGGGAACTTGAAAGAATATTAAATGATTTCATTGGACCTGCTATAATCTCAGTACATTCCCATTACTTTCTGGCCGATATTTGAAACCCAAGACATGGGCTACAATGCCTGGTGTCACTTGGCAGGGCCACCTTCCCAGCTTTATCTTGGGATAAAGATACACTCTCCCTCATCCTACTCGACTTCCAGACGTCTTAGCCTTCTTTCCTCACCTCAGAAGCAGTGTGTTCTTTCCACATTCAGGCCTTTGCATATGTTGTTTCCTCTACTTGGAAGGCTCCTCTCTGTTCTCCCTTCCTGCCCCGTTCACCCTGACCTTCACCAAGCTCCGCTCAATTCATAGGTCTCAGCTTTAATGACTTTTGTGAGGGGAGGCCTTCCTCATTCCCCCACCCGCTTCCGCAAAGGTCAGAACCACAGACTATCTTATTTTCACTACTGTTTTTCCAGCTAGCACTGGGCCTTATATCAGATTTTATTAAAGTAAAAAAAAATGTGAACAAATGAATGAATGAACTAGAGTGTTCAGCGCAGAACCAAGAGCAGCACAAGCAAATTTAAATGCCACGATTTATTTCATGTCACTTCCCCACAGAATGTGATTCTAGCAATAAAGATGGTTTATGAAACAATGTAGGTTTGTCATGTTTTACTGGTGTTTAAATAACGAATGGGAAAGTAACAGCTAAGATTTGGAAAGTTAATAAAATGGCTGCAAAAAGTGACAAAGGGGGAAAACAAAGCCTAATATAGGACCTAGGGGAAAAGAGAATAGACCAAATGATTTGTTTTTGTATCTCTTTCCAATCAAACTATGATCAGTTTGAAGTCAAGTACCAGAATTTGTGGCTTGTGTTTATATCCTCAAAGAGAGTACAATGCCTGCCTCTAAGTGGTTGCTGGGCAAATATTGAATGAATGAATGAATGAATGATATACCTCTTACCTTTGAAGCCAACTTTTTGTGTTCTTAATGATGATATTAGAAATGGAAACAATATGATTTATAGAAAGGATACTGGATTTAGACCCAGAGATAGGTAGGTTTAAAATGACATTAAAAATGAGTAATTATGCTTATCAAGTGGGCTTATTGGGAGGGTGATGCCTAGATGTATAAAAAGTGCTTAGCAAGCACCAGGCACAGGTCAGGAGATTTCAGCTCCCCTTTTCTGCCTTACTTTCTTTGGTCATTCCCAGAAAGACTTTTAAGAAATATGGTCCATAAATTGTTCAAAAATAAGGATCTTGGAGCAGAATCATGACAGTGGAGCTGTGGGCGTGAATCAGTACTTAGCACTTGTGTTATCAAAACCAGCCTGTTCATACAGCCTGCTTGACGCTGGGGTGCTTAAACAGGGCGTTGTGTAGAAATTTGGGAAGAAAGGTCCTATTATTCTTGTCTGTGTCAAGTCTAGTACTAAAAAAAGAGAAACCAAACTGATTTGTAAAGTCCTTAGGTTCAAAACTTTCTGCTTTGGCCTCCTTCATCTATGTTTTCCCCATCTTCGCTTATAAATATCACCCAAGTCCAGCTTGTCTTCAAATTATTTGTATTGTTTTTGTTCTGTTCTTCACAGTAAATCTTCTTTTTTATTTCCATCAGTGGCACTGTCAAATTTTGATAGATCCACTGATTTCCTTGAGTCCTACACTGATTTGTTTTATGATGTGATGAGTTAGACCAGTTGCTCTCTAGTCCCCCAGCTTCCATCCCCTCATCTAATTATGATACAGAGGACAGGGGAGAGTGACCAGTTTTTCTTTTCTTTCTGGGAATGGAGAAAGAACAAATGCTTTCAGAATACAACATGACAGACTTAGGATCAACCAATAGGATCTATATGAGCCTTGTGCTAGGCTTATTGGGGTTAAAACTGAAGTCATTTCGTAGCCACATCAATTTAGTTCTCTCTTTATAGCACCTATTTTTGGGTGCAAAATATGTAAAGCACAGGAGATACAAAAACAGTTAGCTTCTCAAGGAATTTGAGTCCCACAGGAGATAGACACGCGAACAAATCGGGCACTGTGTGGTAGGGGCAGTGAAGGTACACATACAAGCTACAAGGGAGGCAGTGACGACAGGTCTGGGACAGGTGAAGGGTGGTAGCACAGGCCACCTATTGAAGAATAAGTTAGAGTTTGCTATGTGCACAAGGTGAAGAGGTATTCTAAGGAGAGGAATCAGTACATGGAGAGACAGGAAGGTGTAGACAATCATGGTGTGTGCAGGGAACCACGTGATTAGATGTTGCTAGACTGTGAAGTACAGAGGCTGTTGTGAAGTCTGGCAATGCCAAGATAGCTGTAGAATCTCTTTCTTTGGAGCCTTAAAAATCGGAACCAAGCATTCACATCTGCTTAGTGTGGTCTGGGTAGTAATTTTGCCAGAGGTAGAGACATATACTATATGTGTCAGATAAAAATCAATAACTGTTATATAACATTGAAATTGTATTCATTAATTAAAAGAAAGGACTCCAAAGTTGCACTTTCCTATATTTGCTATTTTAGTATATATAGTTTTCAAGTCACCTAAAGCAGCTTTTTGTATGGGACCCTGCTCCTTCTTAGTGAAACAAATGCCTTCATAAAAGGCAGTACAAATCAGTGCCACCCTTTTTCCATGGGAGCGGTGGCTCCTTTTGCAGCAGAGTAGTTCTTGGGAATCAGTGTAAGGGTGGAGCGTAATCTATCCTTTGTCCACTCTTGGCTGTCTAGGAGTGAGATGGAACCTTGGATATTGTATAACTTTAAATCATCCATGGTGCTTGTTTCGTGGCCTTCCCTGGCCAGGGAACTGGGTAGTCAGTTTACAGTTCTAAGAACTGGAGCAGGACTGCTGTGCTTGCAGTTGCAAGCTTTTTATGGAACAGGGAATGTTGTTTAGGGAATTTAGGCAGCTGGAACCTGCCTGCCACACAAGCCATTTGGACCAAGGGAGAATTTTGGAGTGAGAAAATAAAGCTCATTATATAATTTCATTTGAGCATTTAGGAGGCCGGGGCGGGGGCTGGGGGATGAGAGTATTAGGAAGGCAAGCAGGAGAATTTCATAAACAGCTCCCTCTCTATTCATTTTTTACTTACTGTAAGAACTAGATTTAAATAGGGTGATCACATGGCCTATTTTGAAAAGGGCAGTCATGTTCTTAGCTGTTTTGTCAGTTGGAGCAAAACAACATCCCTGCTCATGTTTTTTGCAGGGTTAGAGGAAAAAGGGCTGGCAGAAGAGTGGGGTGGGAAGCTGAAGGAAAGTGGAGAGGCCAAAAGTGTCAGACTGTGGGGACAAGGACCTGAAGGAGCCCCGCTTGGCCTCAAGGTTGAGGCCTGGAACTCTGCCTTTCTGAAGCCTGTTGACAACTTCATCCTAATTTAGCCTTTTGTGGAATCTTCCATGAGATATAGTTGCCAACTTCTGTCTTCCTAGAGAATAGAGCCTGCAGACTCTGTTACGAAGTCTACCCGGAAGGGCTGGCAGAGCGGACCTGTCCTTAGAACTAGGGTAACCCCAGCATGAAATGAGAATCCTCTCCTCCTTTAAAGAAAACACTTGGTTTCTCACACCTGCCTCACCCACCCTTGCTCCCACCTCCTTGCAAAAGAAAACACCAGCCCTCAGCAAAAACTGAAATTGACGTCACTGTAACCTTTGGTTATTCTTTTTCATCCATAAAGTGTCAATCTCCTGTTTTATCTTCATAAACAACAGAAATCTTGTTTCTTTCCAGAAAAATCACAGAAAATAACAAACAGGGACCAGATTCAAACAGAATAAAAATCATTAGTAAGTCAGAAAGTCTGACTTTAAAAAAGAGAAAAGGAAAACAAAAAAAAAAACAAAAGGAAAAAAAAGGAAAGAAAATCAATGTGCCCTCTCTTTGGCTTTAAAATGTGTCTTGAGGGAAAATCATTTAGGTTAATGGTGGTTCCTTCCTGCATCACACTAACTTTCGTTAGTAAAATGTGATTTTGAAAGGATACAGGGAGTTTGGGAATAAAGACTTTTGTATTTTTTTTGGTTTTTCCTTGCTTCCTATAGCATAATACGTAGATCTATGACTATACTAGAGATACTGAGCTCAGCTATTGTGACTGACTTTGACAAGAGTCAGGACTTAGTAGCAAGTGTGGTGTCATGGGTTAGGCAGGTGCCCAGATAAAGAAACCACGAAGGCTGGGCATACTTTCTTTCCATGTCTTTCCTATACCCAAATGTGAAGACTCTGAGAAGTGGCAATATAGCTTCTTCTTTAAAAAGTGTGTACCCTGCTCATTTCCAACATGGATTTGAGGTTGGCACATACTAATCTTAATAGGACATGTATATTCAAAGTATATAACATATATTACTTAAAATCTAATTCAATGTGTTATTTAGGTTTTATTAAGTTATCCTGTTTTTAGGATATGTTAATGGTTAAATTTGCCTGAACTACTAGATTGAGATGATTTAGCTTTTATTGTCAATGAGTATTTATTTAAAAAGCTATTAAGATTAAATATCAATAGCATATAAATCTTTCTAGGAAGATGTATCGAAAGCGTCAAGGCTGTCTCCTGCATTTGGTGATTTCTATTATCTTGGTTCTCAGAACTAAGACAGTATCATTGAATTTCAAGAATTCAAAAGATAAATAAAAATAGAACTTGTAGTTTTGAAATGAGGAAGGGGAAAGATCCATGAAATTGACTTCTATTTTTAAAATAGTCATTCTCATCTTTAAAAATAGAAGAAAACCAGAATATTACTATTATTTACTAAGAAAAGAAACTGAGCTTGTACTTTTAAATTAATACAAAGACCAGTATTTTATAGATAAACATTTATAATCATTGTGGAGGTTGCTAATTACAATTCTCTTTTGATTTATTATAAATATGCCTTCATATTTTGGAAGGCCTTCATTAAAACATTTAAATCATTTATTTGAAGTATCTACCTTTAGGAGTTTACTGATTTTTATAGTATAAAAAACAAACTTTCTTTTAGGACACAAATTATAGACAAAAATTTTACTAGGGGAGTTTAGCCAAGGATACAAAAATACATAGAAGGGAAAGCATATTTAATGCTGTACAAATTTTTACAACAGAGCATATGATATCAGGATTTAGAATTTTAACTAGTGGTACCCTTCTGTGTTTAGTAATGATTAAAAAAAAAAATCTGCCGGAGCACTCCAGGCACTTAACTAGGTATTTAACTTTAAAAAGCTGATAATAGATAATGAAATAAGAAAATTAAAATAATATTTAAAAAAATCAGTTTCTCCTTCTCTTTAACATGTTAATTAAGTTTGAAGAAATTCCAGAAATGATAAACCCATTAGGTTATATAGGAAGGAACTCTTAAGAATCAAAGCGATCAACATTTTTCTATGGCATGAAGACTTTTTTCAAAAAATAATTTGAAAGGGGATTTTAAAATCTATTAGTATTCTTTAAAGTGTAATTTACCAAATTTTTATTTTTAATAAAAGTTTTAAAAAGCTTTCTGAGTCAATTTATTTTTGTTTGTAGATTATTTGTTACTGTGATTAATACATAAAAATAAGATAAACTGTAATATATTTCTATAAAGGCCATATTCTTAACATCAGTATCTACCTAGAAAATATAGGAGTCATACTTGATCATTCATAATCATTTTGAAACTCTGGTCACTTTTTTAAAGCCAACTGATAATATTGTATAGGTAGTTATTTTTGTTATAGCAGTTTAGTATTTTTGTGTAACTATAATTTTTTTCTAATAGTTAAAAATAAGTCTGTTTGTGATATCAAAAAAGTTATATGCACTTGATAATTGTGTTGAGTAAAATATTTAGTACCTGTTAAACGTGGTTTGACTTTCGGTTTTAAAATAGCTCTGTAGTTTGGTTATTCCTGTGAAGTCTCTGGCTTTCTCCATGGCCTGCCACGCTGGCCAGATAATTTTTGCTGCATTTTCCTTTGCATTCTTATAAAAACTTAACATTTTTACTTGCTTTTCTGAAACTCCAACCATTAAGTTAGCAAGCACTGAAGTTACTATGAAATTGCCATTTATTTTTTCATATATCCGGGATTTTGTGTATCCCATATGAGTTGTTAAAACAGAAGTACTTAGGTCTGCTATTCTCGTGGAGCTGTATACTTGCTTTATTACAGTTGAAATAATTTTGTGTGACTGCCTTACATTAAAATGAGTTTTGTTGCTTTCATGCTTAGGCCAAGATATTTAATTTTATTTTTGTTGAGAATAATGTCCTTCCACCTTGTATTCCCCAGTTTGGGGAAAAGTATAGAATCCTTTTAGGACTGCAGTTTACTGTCTGATTTACTAGAAAGCATGGCATATAAAATAGTGGCTAAGGGTTATGGAGTCTTGCGTTAAAAGTTATCAGGAAAAAAAGTTAAAATATCAAGGAAGGTGTGACTGCAGTAAAAATGTTATTTCCTTAGAAAAGCTTGGTATCTCATAGGAAGCCTTGGATCTTAATCTGTTGTTTAAAATGTTTAAATATGAAAGCAAAGATAACCTGAATGTCTAACAAATTCTGTACTTAAGGCCCACTGTTCTCAAGGTGTGTGGTTTTTAATCATGGTTTGAATTTACAAATTACATAGCATGAGATTAATTTGCAGATAGGGCCGATGGGGTTTAGAAAGAGGCTGATAAAATTACTCAGAACCTTTCTGCTTCCGTTTTTGACTCTGGAAATGCTATTAGATAGTTGTATTCCTGTGTGTTCTTATAGCATCGGTCAAAGTAAATAGGCTTAGAAATAAAAGTACGTTATTTTCTCCTGTGTAAAATAGGGATCTGGACCCTATTTTCCCAGCAGATTTCAGAGACAGGCATCTCCGGTTCTGAACTCTTACTACTCGTTCCACGCGCCACCTTTCTCCTTTGCCTGCCATCTGATTTGCGAGTCAGTGTTATGGAAACTTCTATATTGTAATGCAAAGAGCTTCAGCTTTGGGTTCTTGTTGATAACTCCAAACCAAAAGCGCTATTTAAACCACCCCGGAAAGAAAAACCTTTTTAAAAGATGGCAAACTTTGGTCTCGTGTTAGCCCAAAATGAAATTCTCGGGTAGCATCTGGCAGCGCTGGGTAATCCAATCTATTTTAATGCAGAGATTTTCCAAGAAGGCAGGAAACAGTCGAGGGGAAAGCTTTCGGGCATCTGCTGTTTCGTTTCCAGATCCCTTGTGTTAACTTCATGTTTCTAGGGAACTGGGCTCTTTTCTTTTTTCTCAGAATCCCTTCTCTAGGAACTGGTGAGTGCAGTGGCGCTGTGCAAACAGCAGATAAGCACCGAGCTTGGCTTGGGGAGCTCGCCGTCCTGCGCAGGCAGCCTGGTCTAGGAAGGAGGCGGCAAGTCGCCCTGCTGCCCTTGCGCAGTTTCCCTTCTTCCCTGCACCTTACGCAGAGGTGGTGCGCAGTGACCGAGGTATACCTGAAAGACGTGTTTGTTTGCATTTGTCCAATTTGGCCTTAGTGAAAGGTAAATATGAACTGATTGGCTTGACCCCCACCAAAACCAGGGAAACTCAGCCAATCTCAAGGAGACAAACCAAACCAAACACGAACCTGAGTGAAATGTGAATCTTGCACAAATACTTTTATTTGTTTATGGGAAACAGAATATCGGGCAAATTGGCATTTCTTTCGGTAGCCTGCTGCCCAGCGTCTGTAAATTAGCAGTCATAGGTTGCCGGGAAATGTCTTGCTCCCCCGATTTTGTTTGGAAGGGGCGATTGGTACTAGTAAGAACATTAACAAGTTGTGTTCCTAGTAAGAATATTAACAACTTGTGTTCCAGGTCCCTTCTCATAAGGGCAGATCTCTCCCATTCTCATCTTCTTCCCCAGAACCAGAAGGGTACATCCAAACTTCATGTTTGAAAAGGAATTCAGCAGAATCAACCATAAAAGGCTGCTCTTTAAAATAGTTTCATTTTTGTATATCTTTATGTGTTACCCTTGTTTAGAAACAGACTGCTAATAATTTGTGTTGCTGTGACTGTTACCCTGCTTACTTAATGTTCAAGTTTAATGAATTCTCATGGCCTATAGAATAATAGTAACTAGTACTCGAATAATGCCAATGTTCTCGTAGCAGCCAATATGATGCTGTTACTAAGTTGATAGAATCAGTTTTGGAGTTGAATAGTGTGGAGGTCATTTAGGTGATTTTGCTTGGAATTGCAAGACTCATAACATTTCTGACTTTTTTAAGGCAGTTCATTGCATTACTGGAAAGCTCTAAATTTTGAATTGTTATTCCTTATATTAAATTGAATTCTCTGTGTAACTGTCCCTCTTGGTTCTTGTTGTTTCTTCGGTAATGAAAACCTGAAATTATTCTTACATATTTTGGTGAGTGTGGTGTATACTTGAAGACCATGATAAAATAAGAAATGAGATTTATAGTAATGATAACCATGGTTTAGGTTCCAAATCCTTGCGTTTTGCCTTATGAACCTTCTTTTTAACTGTTTAGAAACAACGGCAGAATTTTACATGTCAAGGTAGTGCTTGAGATTAATCAATACAATGCTATATTGGCAAAATATTTTTTTTCTTTAAAAAGTCCCGTTGATGATTTTGTTACAGGACAGGGACTGGGCCTGGAGTGGGTCTGCCGAGGCCAGCCTGTGGTGTTAGGGTTCCTGACTTCATGCAGGAAGAATTTCACAACACAGGTCCAGGTGATTTTGAGAGTATGTTTATTGAAACTGTGAACAATGAAGGAAGGATTTAGTACAGAAGAAACAACAGGAGAGCCTGGGCAGGGCTGCTTTGGTTTCCTAGAAATGTTAGAGGGAAGAAGTGAGCCAAGGCAGGGCTGCTGTCAGCTCACTGTAAACTCAGAGAAAAGGGGGCTCTAGGGACAGGTTCAGGGGGTTCGTCCAGGATTAACTGCTGCTGCCCGTTGCTCCCCTGGTTGCACGTCTCATAGGCACCCTTAGAGGTTAGGGGATGCCCATCTGTGGGGGGAAGATGAGGGAAAAGGAAATGTGAAGGTATGTTCCCAGGAGGGAGAGTGTGCTGGGACCTTCATTTTGAGGGTTTTTAAAGGCGGAATATCTCAATAGAATATTCATCAGCTTTTCTAGGTGTATCCTTTCAGGGTTGTGGTCTCCACTGATTGGGTGGCACCAGGGCAGGAGGTCATTAGTCAATGAACCTGATCCTGGCATCACCCGCCTGGTTTGGCTGCCTCTCTGGGCCTGGAGCTGAAATACAACTGAGGCTTAGATATTATCTCTAGGGAGGAAAGGTCAGGGGTGGTTAAGTGATGTAACCAGTGATATGAAATGTCAGAGGGTCTAAACTGTATGGGCAGCCATGTGCCAGGGGAGGAAAGGGCACCCTGGGGCAAGTTTTGCCCTTTTAAGGCACATGAGGCTTTTTGCCCTGCTGATTTTCTGTATCTGGCTATAAATTGCTTGGCCAATTTGTTCAGCTTCTGTCTCAGTTGCCTATTACACTTGTCCTGGCTTACTAGCCTGTCTCAACTTCAGACTTACATTCTAATATTCTGTTTCTATGTAATGTTCTGTGCTTTAGGTGAACTCATTAAATAAAGATAAATGAGTGTAACAGACTCAGAAGTGCTAATCTTTTGGTTCTTTTTGGCTTACCTCTATTTTGGTAATAACAAATTACAAAAAAATAGTGGCTTACAAAAATATTTATCATCTCAGTATTTCTGTGGTCAAAAGTTTGGGCACAAAATAGCTCTCCTAGATTCTCGGCTCAGGGCCTCACAATGCTGATGTGAAGGTATTGCTAGGCATAATCTGGAGGTCTTGTGGGGAAGATCTACTTCCAGACCCATTGGCAGGATTCAGGTCTGTGTAGTTGTAGGACTGGGGTCCTGCTCCCTTGCTACTTGTCAGCTGGGGGTCTTCCTCAGCAACACGTTTCTTTCTTTTTTCCCCCTACACCAATATATATTTATTTAACATCTTCATCACAGGGGTTCAACCGGAGACTAACTTTAAAAAACAGATATAAAACAAATATGATACCACAATTGAAGACACAGTCACGCTCAGAATCAAGGCAAGGACAGACCATCTAAGGGGAAAAAAATGACAGCACAAGGAGAGGGGCTGGACAGTCCAGGTCAGAGATCTTGGCTGGAGACATGCTTTGCGTAGGTTTCTTGCATGTACCGTACTTCTTAAAGGCAGTGGTTTTTTCCCCCAGAGCTCCCTAGCATGCGTGTTCAAGGGGCTGTCAATGCTGGGTTCTCCCAGCAGGCTCTGGCTGGATAGCAGGGTGGTCCTGACCTCGTCCAGGGCAGACCATTTGTCTTTCAGGATGTCTAAGCAAATGCTACCCTGGGTGTCCATGTTGGGGTGGTAGCAGGGCATGAGGCATTTCACTGTTGGTGTGCTGTACGGCTAGCGGCTGGGGAACTTGAGGGAGAGCTCAGACCTCAGGTCTTCGAATGTTGTGCCAGCTGCTCCATGGATAGTCCCTACCTAGTGGAAAAGGTTGTCTGATTCAGGGAAGGCAGAAATTCCTTTCTTGGTAGACATTATGAACATCATCAGCTCCTGCTGTCACCTCTTGACCATGGGCCCCGGGCTGCGCACCCGCTGGGCTTGGCTCCTCTACCTACCATTGGTGGTGAAGCTGGTGGCGGCTGGGTCATCATTCTGGGGGCCATTTGGGCTGCGCTGGCAGGGACACGGGAACTCAGAGAACTCGATGGTAACTGCCACATTTCTTAACTCCTGGCCCTCTTCCATCTTCAAAGCCAGCAATAGTGTATGGAATCCTTGCGTGCTTCAAATATCCCCTGCCTTTCCTTTCTATTTTCTTTTTACATTCATTTATTTTTAGAGAAATGGGGAGGGAGAGGGGAAAAGAGAGAGAGACACAGGGTGAGGGGTCAACAGGCAACCCAGGCATGAGTTCCCACCAGGAACTTAACTGACAACCCTTTGCTCAGCTGGACCACACCCAGCCAGCTGAGCCATGCGAGTCAGGCCTCTTCTGCTGTTTTTAAAGCACTCTTGTGATTACATTGGTCCCACCTGGACAATGCAACATACTCTCTTTAATGTCCTTTGGTGAGTAACCTTAATTCCATGGTAAAGTCCCTTTCTTTTCATAGCCGTACTTGGGTTTGGTGCTCAATTAAATAGCTAGGGGATGAAAATCTTTGGAAGAACAGCTTTGGAATTCTGCTTACTACATTTTTATAGGTATAGCTTTCCTGAGATGGCACTAGTTATGATCCATCGTTTTAATGAGTTTTGAAGTATCTTAATTCTCAACATTTTGCAAGGTAAATTTAAAACTATTAAAAAGGTCAGGTGACATCAAATATAATTTTAGTGGTTTAATAAAATAACAGCTCTGGCTGGTGGCACAGTGATAAGGCACCAGCCTGCAAACCCAAAGGTCGCTGGTTTGATGCCCCAGCCAGAGCACATAATGAGGTTGTAAGCTGAGTCTCCAGCCAGGTATGTAAAAAAACCTAGGAAAAAAAAAGCTGTTAAAAAAAAAAGCTGGAGGCAGGTAAAAAAAAGGCAACCATGCATTGATGTCTCTCTCCCCTTCTGCCTCTTTCTCTTCCCCTTTCTCTAAAAATAAAAATAATAAAAACTTAAAATCTTTAATAAAATAACATTTATCTACATCTATCTATAAGCTGTTTTATTTAAAAAACTCAAACTTCTACATCGCAAAATCTTCCCTAATCTTATTTTGTTTTGCAATGGCATCATAATGGCATCATAATAGGCATTAGAAGTCAGATTTTACCAGACTATACACTGTATATTACTAACCATTGCATTTTTAAAACGATTGTTTTCTTCTGTAGTCTTATTTTAGTCTTGGAGAGTTTGTGATATTTCTAATATCAAATTCTACTGGAGTCTAATTTTGGATAAGAACCCAGGTTCCCTGACCTAGCTGCCACTTACTCATATGTAAAATGGTCTTGCATATGTAACTTCCTAGTTGTAGGGCACATGGAAATCTGTAGTCATTGCCTGCAGGACTCATGCTTTTTATAGCATGGGGCAGGGGAGGGCAGGCTTATATTATGTATCCTAATTTACTGTTTCTGAATCTTCATTACCATTTGTTGCTAGAATTCTAATTTTTCCCTTCAGGAATTTTAACTAGACAACTATTCAGAAGAATGGGTTATACATGGGAAAATCCTAGCCCTTTGGAACTACTGAAAAGAAAATCAAAAAGATGATCACCAGATGTAGCAGTAGAACCAAGAGCGTTTGGCTTTCAGGGAAGTTTTATGAATACTCTTTGGGACTTCCCCATCTTCTTTCAGTAACTTCAGTGTCTTCTATTAACTCCAGCAAGCAGGAGGGCTGGTGTGAGAACTGGGGATGTCACAGTCTCAGGCTCAGATGTGACGCTCTGGGGAAGTAACTGCTGATCCTGAAAGGTGGGGCGGAGGGATAGGCAGCACTTGTGCTGAGACTGGAAACTCGCCTCCTCTGCACTGGGGGCAACATGTGGCCAAACCTTAATATCACACATGACTGTATGTTTGAAACAACATAGCTAAGGTGCTCCTTTTGTTTCCCCTAATTTATGATTATTTTCATGTCATAAATGGTAACTGTGGGCATTCTGCATGGAAGATTAATTATGGCTCAAAATCCACGCAATTAACCAAGTACAATGATGTAGGGCTCTTTTATGAATGAAATCATTATAACTGGAAGTAAATAATGGAGGCTTGCTAGTACATTATTAAGTGTACAACTATTTATCTATTTATATTCTACTTTAATGTAAAAAGATTTTGAGGAAATTTACACATGCGTACCCAACCACTGTCCCCATGACTACCACCACTACCACATAAAACAAATAGATGAAGAAATGAGGCAAAAAGAAAATAAGGTCAGGAGAAAAATAATAAGGCTGGTATGGCTAGGGTTAACGCAGAGAACATTTAGTATAAGATTCTATACAGATGCTAGAACTAAGCTATATATTTGGCTCTGGGTTATCTAGCAGCCAAAAACAATTGGAGAAAGATAATTAAGCAACATGATTCACCACATTCATAAGATGATGAGAAGGTTGGGATTTTCCCTTGAACTCATGGTGAAAGGGGCATTTGATGCTTTCCTTATGCTAGAAAGATTAACTCATAAAACCGTAATTCTGGAAGAAAATCTAAATGAATAGAATGACAGAATGGAAGCAGTTAACAGAGTTTGTAGTGTTACTTCATTTTTCCATACTCTGTGTTCTGATATCCCAGCCCTCTCCTCAGTGCACAGACAGATCCAAGTAGATTTGCCATTCTCTTCAGAAGCTGGGGACTTATTTCCCTGAAGATTCTGTGGGAATGGGAAGCAGAATCTGATCACTTTTTTCCCCAGGATGGAAACCTTTTATCATGAAGAATGTTACTTTATTTATACTTTTATATAGCTTCCAACCCATGAATTAGTGGTGTTCTGAAAGTTCATTTATAAGTTGCTTGTTTGAAATTGAAAATGTATTTTCTCAAAGAAATGATGTTGTTTACAATCTAATTTCAGACTTCCAATGAACCCAAGGTTCAGAGAACTTAAATCTGAATAAATGCGGATCTACAATTCTGTATTCAAAACCTTTGAGACCAGATTTTGCTGATCTTGGATTTTTTTCCCTTCTTTTTCAGAAAGGATAATATTGTGTGTATACCTGTTATTACATAGAACTACAGTGTGGTCTGGAGCAGGATCCTATAATCAAACACGTTAATACTTCGGCAGTGAAACTGATGAATATTCACACTTAGTGGGATAAATAAAAACTATAAATAGCCTCATGTCAGTTCAGGTCAGGTTTTGTCGCCAAATGAATTCAGGCCAAATGAGTTCAGGTCAGGTCAGATTTTGCTGCCAAATGAGTTCTGAAAAAACTTCGGGTTTCCAGAGCATTTTGGATTTCAGATGAGTGGATCTCTATTATACTTTTTTTATTTAAATAAAAAGGCCATTGGTATTATAAGTCCTTACCACCAGGTAATGTTATTTTTATAGAAAAATGTGTTGACTTCCAATTAGGGAAGCCGATAAGTCATCACTAATTGCAGCCCTGCCTCGCGAGTGAAGCATTTCCAGGGGGCCAGAGTCCGAGTGGAAGGGCCCTCCTCTAACACAGGCTCTTGTTGGGCAGGTGCTGGAGAAGGTGCAGGGTCAAGACGGGGAGGACTGGTAAGAAGCATGGCAGGGGGAGCTGGGAGAGCAGGGATGGGGGACTTTCTTTACTGTCTCCTATTATTCATTCTTCTACTCTTTTTTTCTCCTTTTCTAGTCATTTTCCCCCCTCCTAACATTAGCGCAAGGAGCATGAGGTCAAAGTGGCATTTTGCCTCCTCTCTACTTTCATCATTGCCCCAAAATTGCCTGTAAAGACAACAGATGGTGCCAGAAATAATAATAGCTTTTAAAGGTAGTTAAATCTAGATCTAGATCTTATCTCAATCACCCTCCAGCTGTGTGATCTCGGATGGTTTGATCAACTTGTAAAGTGGGAACAGTTGTTTTTGATCTGCTTCCTGAGGTGGTTGAGAAGACTAGGTTCTGAGGTCCATGGGATGTTACGCTTAAGTGCCTCACACAGCAGGGGTGTTCAGTGAATGGTAGTATTTATCCTTTAGCGTCGTTGTCCCCTCTCATATCTTACAGTAATTCTTTCCGTCTCCCCCTCAACATTGGTAAGGAGCATGAAGCCGGGGCCCGGGTGAGGACACAAAGTGTCTGAAGGTGTGGGGAGAGGCTTCTCAGGTGATGAGTGGGCTAGCCGTGATGGAGAGGTGGTCTGCAAAAGTATGAAGGCCTCAAGGTGTGGGCATTTGTATCTGGCCCCACCCAGACGTTCAGTCCTCCTTTGGGTCCCAACCTTGGCTTTGGTAAACTTGTACTTGGATGTTTCTGGAAGAGAGAACAATCTACAGGCTCTTCAGGGAGTCAGGCTGGAAGCAGCTATATTTTGGGCTAAACTGAAACGGTTTGTGGACATAATGGCTGATGTGGCCTCACTGGCCATGGCCTAATAGGAGTCATGGTTGGCCTTCCAAGAAGTCACTATAAATTTCACAACTATTCTAGGGATTTTCCATGGGCCTTGTTTGGTGGCTAGCTACCTCTTCATATTGACTACATGTATTCTTTCAATAATAGTAAGAGCTTAGTATATACCAGGTACTGTTCTGGGGATATAGTGGTTAATGACATGGACAAGATCTCTACTGTCATGGTAACAGATGAGGGTACTATATTAGAAAATAATAGAGTGCTGATGGGTGGGTGTGGAGTTTTTCTGAGATAGGGTAGTCAGGAAAGATCTGAGCAAGGAGATGATATTGAGATGAGACCTAAAGGATAAGCAAAAGCATCATAGAGGGCCCACTACATCCAAAGGACCTGAGATGGGGCGGAGCTTGGTGTGCCCTTGCACCTGTCAGAAGCTGTTTTGTTACAGCTTCATGAGCAAAGGGGAGAGGATCAAGGTTGGAGGAAAAGGCAAGCTTGAGCTCAACATTGCTGAGCCTTGTAAGCTCTGGGCAGGAGTGTGAATCTCATTCAAAGAACAAGAAGCTCCTGAAGGTTTTTAAGTGTAAGGTGGGGGTGGTGGCATCATCATTTGCATAAGAGTCCATTTTGCCTCTCAAGTGGATATCATGCAGTACTTTATTTTTATTTATTTTTATTGTTGTTATATTACATTCATCTCATTTTCCCTCTCTGCTGTCCCCTTCCCCACCCTCCTTATACCCCACAACAGTCAATCCCACGTGTTGTTCATGTCCATGTGTCATCATCCATGCTAGTTCCTTGACTAAACTGTTCCCCTTCTTTGCCTCCTTCTCCCCCACCCCTCCACCTCCTCCCCTCTACACACTGAAAGTGTGTTCCTTGTATTCACGTCTCTGGTTCTGTTTTGTTTGCTCATTTGTTTGTTCATTAGTCTCCTGTATTAAGTAGGAACATGTGGTATTTAATTTTTGCTGCCTGGCTTATCTCACTAATCATGATACTCTCCAGTTCCATCCATTCTGTCTCAAATGGTAGGAATTCTTTCTTTCTTTCTGCTGCATTATGTAAATGTACCAAAGTTTTTTGATCTTTTCATCCACTGAAGGGCACTTAGGTTGTTTCCAGCACTTGACTATTGTATATAGTGCTGGTATGAACATCCTGATCTTGAGGGAAAGGTTTCAGCTTTTGACTGTTAAGTATGATGTTGGCTTCATGTTTCTTGTATATGGTCTTTATTATGTTGAGGTATGCTCCTTCTATTCCCATCTTGCTGAGGGTTTTTATCATAAAAGGGTGCTATACTTTATCAAATGCTTTTTTGACATCTATTGACATGATCATATGGCTTTTGTCTTTCAGTTTGTTTATGCGGTGTATTACATTTATTGATTTGTGAATATTGAACCATCCTTGCATCCTTAGGATGAATTCCACTTGGTCATGGTGTATAATTTTTAAAAATATATTGCTGGATCCAGTTTGCCAATATTTTGTTGAGAATTTTTGCATCTATGTTCATCAGAGATATTGGCCTATAGTTTTCTTTCTTTGTTGGGTCTTGACCTAGTTTTGGGATTAGAATAATACTGGCCTCATAAAAAGAGTTTAGGAGTCTTCCCTCTTCTTGGATTTTTTTGGAATAGTTTGAGGATAGGAGTTAGTTCTTCCCTAAATGTTTGGTAAAATTCACCTGTGTAGCCATCTAGTCCAGGGCTCTTGTGTACTGGAAGTTTTTTGATTAGTTCTTCAATTTCACTAGTTGTTATTGGTCTATTCAGTCTTTCTGCTTCTTCTTGTTTGAGTTGTGGTATGTTATACAAGTGGCTGGCATTAAGCTTTTGATTCCTAAAGCATCCATTTCAAAAATGTCTATCTTGGTCCTGGCTGATGGTTCAGTAGATAAGGCACTGGGCCTGCTAACCTATAGGTTGCTGGTTCGATTCCCAGCCAGGACACATAGCCAGGTTGTAAGCCTGGTCTCCAGCCAGGTCCATAGTTGGAGGCAGGTGAAAGGCAACCACACATTGATATCTCTCTCCCACTCTGCCTCTTTTCTTCTCCTCTTTCTAAAAAATAATAAATAAAATCCTTAAAAAATGTCCATCTTGAATAAACATGTTTTTGGCTCCATAATACAGCTATTAGTAAAACAGCTAGACCACCCCACCCCACCCATGAACTTCCCTTTTTAGAAAGCTCCGGGTAACCTAGATAACTGGCCACCTAAGTGATCCTGCTTCTCCCTCCCCACACCTTACTTCCTGCTCATATTCTTTAATGTCATCAGTAAAGAGTGAACCCATGAAACTCTAGGCACCTCACCCTTCCCAGCACTGCCTTAGACCCTAATAAAGGCAGAGATGCAAGGAATAAGAAAGGAGACTCATAGCTGTTCCCAAGTCCATGCATTAATGTTGCCTCGTCTTTTAGACAGACCTCATCAATTCAGTAATCCATTTTCCTATATATAACCACAGAGAATACATTGCTGGAGACTAGGAGCTTTTGAGACAGGTATGGCCATCATTACATTCCACTTTCTCTCTTCATGATCTTGCTATGTGGCCCTCCAGGGTGCCGTATACCATTCAGGATCTGTAAGTAACAAATCTTGTTTTTCAGAGTTCCCTGATGGTTTGCTGAAGTGTATTCTGCGATCATAATAGGAACCACAAGGGCCAGTCCAGCTACAACATTGGCTTCAGTCTGGGCAGTGCCATGGGAGCTCACCACAAGGGACACAGGGGCCCAGATGAGTGCCTCAGACATTCGTAGGTGACAGCATCACTATTAATAGGCTGAGACTGATATAGCTCGCATGGTGCTGATTGTTGGCAGGTCCCACTTCCTTCCCATTTCGGCCCTTCTGTGAGCTGCCGAGTGTCCTGCTAACACAGAGGCCCACCTCCCCCCAGAGTGAGCCATCCTGAAGAACAAGGTGGAAGCCACGAAGGCTTTTATGACTTAGTGCTGGAAGTCACACTCCTTCCTCCTATCAGTAATATCCTATTGACTGCATGGGCCACCTTAGGTGGGGTATCGTAGGAGGGCTGCACAGGGGGTGCAAGAATCACTGGGTCACTTAGCATGCTGACTACCACAGAAGAGCGTATCTGTTTTAAAACAAGTAACTTTTTTAAAGGCTTAACCTTTTAAAACCTAAAACTTAAGATTCTTTTACCTGCAAACTAACACCATTTTTTTTTTTTTTTTTTTTAAATTTTATTTTT
>PVIW01015740.1:0-18805 GCA_004026585.1 Noctilio leporinus | reverse complement strand
TTGGTAGAGATGTATTCTTTCAGTCTTTTTTTGTCTGGGAAGCTCCTTATTTCTCCTTCTATCTTGAATGAGAGCCTTGCTGGGTAGAGTATTCTTGGTTGCAGGCCTTTGTTTACCATGACTTGAAATACTTTTTGCCATTCCCTTCTGGCTTGAATTGTTTCTGTTGAATAATCATTTGATAGCCTTAGTGGAGCCCTTTTGTATGTTATTTGTCTTTTCTCTCTTGATGCTTTTAGGATTCTCTCTTTGTCTTTGAAATTAGCCATTTTAATAATAATGTGCCTTGGTGTTGGTCTGTTTGGGTTGATCCTCATTGGGACCCTCTGTCCTTCCTGAACTGGATTCATGTTTTCACTCATCATGTTAGGGAAATTTTCTATCATGACTCTTTTGAACAGGTTTTCCATTCCTTGTTTCTCTTCTCCTTCTGGTATCCCTATGATACTGATGTTGTTATGTTTCATGGTGTCCTGCAGCTCTCTTAACCCCTCTTCAGTCTTGTTCAGCCTTTTTTGATTCTCTTGTACTGTCTTGGAGTATTTGTCTACATTATCCTCCAACTCGCTGATCCAGTCCTCTGCTTCCTCTAGTGTACTGTTGATTCCTTCTACTGTATTCTTCAATTCAGAAATTGTATTCTTTATTTCCTCCTGGCACTTATTGATAGTTTCCATGTCCTTTTTCATGCTGTTGTAGTTCTCATTAAGTTCCTTGTAATTTCCCTGGAGTTCCTTGTAATTTCCCTGGAGTTCTTTGTAATTTCCCTGGCATTGTTTGTAGTTCTCATGGAGTTGTTTACAGTTTTCTTTGATATGGCTGAGCTCACTGAGCTTCTCTATCATCATTCTTTTGAATTCCTGATCTGATATTCCAGGTGCCTCTGTTTCATTTTGTGTTCTTTCTGGGGATTCTTCCTTTCCTTTTGGTGATGGACTGATTCTTTTTTCCCCCATTTTGGGTGTCTGTTCTTGCTTGCTCTTTATTTATTTAGTTATTTTTGTTCTTTCCTTGGGTTAACCTGCTTTGCTTCCTTGCCTTAGTTGAGCCCTCTTCTGTGATAGGAGATCTGTGGAGTTCAATGTTGCCATCTCCCAGATTTTCTCCGCTTGCTGTTCTTGGTGTGTCCTTTATTTGGGCTTTCTGGTTGTATTCTGGGCCTGTGGGCTTTTAGCAGAAACAAAAACAAAAACATACAAAAAACAAAAACAAAAACAAAATACCAAACCAAACCAACCAACCAAACAAACAAACAAAAAAACAAACAAACAAAAAAAATTGCAAAAGGAAAAAAGAAATAAAAATGATAATAATAATAAGAAGAAAGGGTTTAGATGGCTTTTCACCCTTAATAATCCCTGACTGGTCCAGATGGAGCCTGGACCTGAAGTCTTTTAGCAGAGGAAAAGAGAAAAAAAAAAAAAAGAAAGAAAGAAAGAACAAAAGGGAGAAAGTCACAAGAGAAGAGAAATCAATATTAATAAAGAAAAGGTTTAGGTTTCTGTTCACCCTTTATGGTCTCTGTTTGGTCCAGGTGGAGCTAGGACCAGTGGGTTTTATCAGGGAGAAAAGAAAGGAGAAAGAAAGAAAGAAAGAAAGAAAGAAAGAAAGAAAGAAAGAAAGAAAGAAAGAAAGATAGAAAGAAAGAAAGAAAGAAAGAAAGAGAGAAAGAGAGAGAGAGAGAAAGAAAGAGAGAGAGAGAGAAAGAAAGAAAGAAAGGAAAAAAAAAAAAGGATGGGGGTTGAAAGTCACAAGCCAAAGAGAAATCAATATTAATAAACAAACGTTTTAGCTGTGTGTTCCCCCTTTATGATTTCTGATTGGTCCAGGTGGAGCCAGAACCTGTAGTCTTTACCAGGAAGAAAAGGAAAAGAAAAATTTTAAAAAAAAAGAGGAAGGAAGAAAAGAATAAAGAATGGGTTTAGAAAATCTGGGGAAGGGAGGAATACTTAGATTGAGGACTGGGAATGCGTTATAGCCACAGAGTGAATAGACTTTAATTCGAGAGTAGGGGAGGGTCTTGGGTATTTAGGTGGATTGAGGTATGGCGGGGATTAAGAATATGTGAGGAGTAACTTTTGCAAAGGGTATGTTGGGGCTTAATAGTTCAGATTGCTCTCGTTATAATTCAGGTGCTTGAGATTGGCAGCAATCCCTTTCCTGATGCTGCCTCTTTTTCTTGGTCAGAACTTTACAGTCTACAGTCTATATTCTAGCCGGTCTTGGAGCGTGGCAGGGCCTCTGATTGTCACAGTAGGGCTGATTCTGAGTATCTGCCCCCAGGTAGGCTGGGCCTTCAGCAGCCTGGCTGGGTTTTAGGGCTGCTGGTGTTCTGGAGCCCGCAGGGAGCCCCCTCCCACTCCTGGCAGAGGTTCAGGCCCAGGACCTGCACCCAGCACTTCTGCAGGGCATCCCGCAATTTCGCTGGTCCCTATGACGACTGGCCCCGCCCCCGCAGTTCTGGGAGGAGGGCGGGCCTGTCAGTCAACACTGTCCAGGGTCCGCCTACACTGTCCCGCCCTTCTGTGGCGGGCACCACGCCTCCAAGCCAACCAGCTGTCCTCGGAGTCCTTTACGCGGCCTCTGTGATGAGCCCCTCCCAGGCGTGGGCGGTGTGGCCTTTGTCTCCGGCAATGGCGGGTCTCCCGCCACTAGTTCCCTACTCGCTGGCTCTCCAGCTCGCCGCTTGGATTTTCCTGCGGAGCCCGGGGGCCGCGTGGCTGCACAGGGCTGGGCACCCCCCCCTCCCCAGGGGCCCCCAGCTGCTGTTTCCCAGGTGGCCCAGCAGCTCCGCCTTCGGCCCTCTCGCCGCCCCGCTGGTGCACCCCTGCTCCCCCGCTCCGGCCTCCCGCAGGACTCCTCCCCTCCACCTCCAGCCCCGAGCGGAGCCTCCTCTACCTGTTGCCGGAGCGAGTCTGTCACACAGTCCCTCCCCTGCAAGAGTTCAATTCCGCATTCCCTACGGCGTTTGCCCTCGCTGCCCACACTTCTCTGTTGAGACTTCCAGTCACCAGCGAGCCCAGGACTGGCCCCAGTCAAACGCGCCCCTCTGGGCAGAGCCGCCCCTGCCCAGAGCTGACCAAGGCCCGCTGGCCAGTCGGTCGGGAATGCCTCACCTACTGTCCTGTTGGCCTCCTCTGCCTCTGGGCTGTGTTCCCCTGCGTCCAGATGCTGCCGGTTCCAATCTCTAGGGTCCTTGTACCAACATTTTTTTATCCAATCATCCACTGATGGGCACTTTGACTGTTTCCAGCATTTGGCTATTGTAAATAGCACCTCTATGAACATAGGGGTGCATAGGTTCTTATGAATTGGTGTTTCAGGATTGGTTCTTCAGGTATAATTCTAGCAGTGGAATCACTGGGTGAAAAGGAAGTTCCATTTTTAGATTTTTGAGGAATTTCCATAGTTTTCCATAGTGGCTACACCAGTCTGCATTCCTACCAACAATGCACCAGGGTTCCCTTTTCTCCACATCCTCTCCAGCACTTGTTCCTTGATTTATTTATTTATTTATTTTAAAGATTTTATTTCATTATTTTTAGAAAGAGGGGAAGGGAGAGAGGCAGAGAGGGAGAGAGACATCAATGTATGGTTGTCTTTCACCTGCCTCCAGCCACAGACCTGACTGGGGACCAGGTTTGCAACCCTGTTATGTGCCCTGGCTGGGGAATCGAACCTGCGACTTTTGGGTTCACAGGCCGGTACCCTATCCACTGTGCTACCAGCCAGGGCTGTTCCTTGATTTATTAATGATGGCCATTCTGACAGGTATGATGTGGTATCTCATTGTGACTTTTATCTGCATTTCTATGATGGCTAGTGATGTTGAGCCTTTTTTCATATGCCTATGGGCCCTTGCATGCCCTCTTCAGAGCCCTGTTCAGGTCCTTTGCTCATTTTTTTTTTTTTTTTTTAATTAAGGGCTCTGTGTCTCCCTTGTGTTTAGTTGCATAAGTTCTTTATATATGTTGTAGATCAAACTCTTGTCTGTGGAATCATTGGAAAATATGTTTTCCTATATAGTTTGGTTTCCTTTTCATTTTGCTGGGGTATTTTTGTTTTGTTTTGTTTTGTTTTGCTGAGCAGAAACTTCAGTTTGAAGTAGTCTCATTTCTTTATTTGTTCCTTTATTTTCTTTGCTCTAACTTAAATACTGGTGAAAACATTGCTGCGTGGGATATAGGCAATTTTGCTGCCTATTTTTCCTCTAGGACTTTTATGACAGCATGGCTTATATTTAAGACCTTTGTCCATCTCGAGTTTATTCTGGTGTATGGTATAAGTTGATGGTCTAGTTTTATTTTTTTCATGTCCCTGTTCAGTTCTCCCAACACCACTTGTTGAAGAAGCTATTTTCATTATATCTCAATGTTCCTTCTCATTTTGTTGAATATTAATTGACCTTAGAGTCCTGGGTTTATTTCTGGGCTCTCTATTCTGTTCCATTGATTTCTATGTCTATTATGACCTATATATATGTTTATTATGCCAATATCAAACTGTTTGATTACAGTGGCCTTGTAGCATAGTTTGACATCTGGTATTGTAATTCTTCCTATGTTGTTCTTCTTTCTCAAGATGGCTATGGCTATTTGTGGTCATTTTTGGCCCATATAAATTTTTGAAATATTTTTTCTAGATCTGTGAAATATGTCATTGGTGTTTTAATTGGGATTGTATTGAATTCATGGTAGGTTGCTTTGTGTATGATGGACTTTTCTTCATGTGAATCGCAATATTACCAAACATATGCAAAAATACATTTATATACATACATATTTTTACACATATTTAAAGTACACACTGGATTTTGAAGTTAATACAAAAAATTTAAAATATGCCAATAGCTTATATAATTATTACATGTTAAGTAATAGTATTTTAGATATATGATAGCAAATTAGGCAGCTTTTTTCTTCTTTAATACTTATTTTACTCTGGAATGCTACTTTTGTGAAATATATCACAGAAATGGTATATTGCAGAACTCACTTTTGTGAAAGTTTTCCTAGAGACAATGCCAAACCCATAGTAAAAAATGAATTTGGTTTTTGAGTCAGATCCTCTCCACTCGAATAATACAGCTCAACTTTATTTTAAGCTACTGGAACTACAATTTATTCTTTTTGGAGTTTTCCATCTTAAATAGTAGATTTATTTATTTATTTAGGCTGTGTATAGGTCTTACTTCTTTCAATACCCTCTGTTTTTCCTCTACATGTGTTTTACAAGTTGAAGCCCTCAGAAATAATGGCACTTGCAGTACTCAGCTGGTCCCCAGAATAGAAATTATTATATCTACTAAGTTGAGGTAAAAAATAAAAATCCCTAGGATTTAAATAATTTTGTAGAACAGTATTCTAGCTATGTTTTGAACTTGTGGTTGACTTTCTATATGGTCTTAAGTTAACTCCTGAACTATTTAAGAGTCTGTTGAGGTACTGATTAGGTATGTTCACAATTCAATAATAAAGTTTACTATAGCATAATTCCTTTTCCCATGCATCCCCAGTTTGGGAGCCTTCATAACTGGAAATGTATATTCCCACAATCTATTTGAAAAGAATCTCATCTGATTTACGTGCTAATATGAGAATATATATTGCCTATGTACACAAATCATATAGTCTAGTAGTCTGCAACTTCTATCCAATTTGGTCTTCATTCTCAGCACTTTTTCTAACCTAAAGATTGACTGATTTCACAATACACCAATGGCCAGTTGGGTGCTATTTAAAACATAAATTGCTAACAAAATCTGTATATTACACACCCACAAATAAGAACATATTTTGTAACAGTGAATAAGAAAGATAGCACATCTTCTATGTAATATACATCCACATTTTCTTACTTTTTTCTTCTTCCTTAACTACATGCGATTTTTCTGAGTTATTGCAAGTAACCTGATTTTCCCATATTGTGGAATGATTCCCATCTAAGAAAACATAACCTGCAGTAATGCAGATACAAGTAAGATACAGAATTGTACCTTATTTAGTAAAATCTATTTATAACAAGATCATTTTAAAGCATTCATAAGTTAAAGTTGGTTCTTATCCATTCAGCTACCCTATGTCTTTTGATTGGTGCATTTAATTCATTTACCATTAATGTTATTATTTATAGGTACTTATTCATTACCTACTTTTCCCTTTGTACCCATATTCTCTCTGTTTCTCATCTTCTTAAAGCAGACCCTTTAGCATCTCTTGCAATGCTGGTTTGGTGGAGATATATTCTTTCAGCTTTCTTTTGTCTTGGAAACTCATTATTTCACCTTCTATTATAAATGAGAACCTTGCCGAGCAGAGTATTCTTGGTTGCAGGTCTTTGTTTTTCATTGCTTGAAATATGTTTTGATGTTCCTTTCTGGCTCGTTGTGTTTCTGTTGAGAAATCAGCTGATAACCTTATCAGAGCCCTCCTTGTGTGTTATTAGCCATTTTTCTCTTCATGCTTTTAGGATTCTCTCCTTGTCTTTGAAATGTGCTGTTTTATTGATGATGTGTCTTGGAGTGGGCCTGTTTGGGTTCATCTTCATTGGTAACCTCTGTGCTTCCTGAACTTGCATGTTTTTTTTTTTTTTAATCTCCTCAAGTTAGAGAATTTTTCTGTTATTACTTTTACAAACAGGTTTTCTATCTCTTGCTTCTCTTCT
Organism: Noctilio leporinus; assembly: GCA_004026585.1. Taxonomy (NCBI): domain Eukaryota; kingdom Metazoa; phylum Chordata; class Mammalia; order Chiroptera; family Noctilionidae; genus Noctilio; species Noctilio leporinus. The sequence goes on along the minus strand of PVIW01015740.1, from coordinate 12,142 downwards.
TCTTCTTGTGGTATCCCTATGATACAGATGTTATTATGCTTCATGTTGTCCTGCAGCTCTCTTAAAATCTCTTCATTCTTATTCAGTCTTTTTTCATTGTGTTGCACTGCCTGGGAATTTTTTTCTACATTGACCTCCAGCTCAATGATTTGATCCTCTGCTTTCTCTAACCTGCTTTTGATTCCTTCCACTGTGTTCTTCAATTCAGAAATTGTATTCTTCATTTCCTCATGGTTCTTATTGATGGTTTTTATGTCCTTTTTTTTTTTTTTTTTAAAAAGATTTTGTTCATAACTTTTAGAGAGAGGAGCAGGGAGGAAGGAAGAAGAAAGGAAGAGAAACATCAGTGTATTGTTGCCTTTTACCTGCTTCCAGCTATGGACCTGGCTGGAGACCTGGCTTGCAACCTGGTTATGTGCCCTGACTGGGAATCGAACCAGCGACTTTCAGGTTTCCAGGCTGACACCTGTCCACTGAGCCACCAGCCAGGGCTCTATGTTCTTCTTAATGCTGGTATAGTTCTCTGTAAGTTCCTTGTAGCTTCCCTGAAGATTTTTGTAGTTCCCCTGGAGTTGTTTGTAGTTTTCTTTGAACTCGCTGAGCTCATCGAGCTTCTCTATCATTATTATTTTGAGTTCTGATAGTGTGTTTGCCTCTATTTAATTTTGCACTCTTCCTGGGGATTCCTTCTTTCCATTTGCTGAGGGTTTATTTCTTTGTCTCCCCATTTTAGGTGACACTTGTTTGCTTCTGCTTCTTCAATTGGTCTGCTTTGACCTACTGTCTTAGTGGTGTGACCTTCTATAGTGGAGAGGTGCACTTTTTTTTACTTCCTGGCTCCTCGCTTGGTGACATCAGCTTGTGTCCCAGTCTGGGCCTTGTCAGCCAGATAGAGACTACCAGAGATCCACTATCTTTGTCTGTCTGCTTTAGAGTTTAATCCAATCAGACTGTGACCAGCAGTCAGTTTTAGACACCTCTGGGCAGGGCAGATGAATTCAGTTGTTAATCCAATCAACATGTAATCTGAGATCAGGTTTAGGCTCTGCTGGGTGGGGCAGATTAATTCCAATGAGTGGCACTGTGGCTCCCCCTCAGGCTCCCACCCTATGGAGAAGAGGTCAGCGGGCTATACAGGGGATGGGTCTGCCCTGGACTCATGAGCTTCTCCCTCAACTCTTCCCCTAAATCTACTGACCAAAATTTTCCCCAAGAGTCTCTAGTCAACTCTGCCCTTTCTCTGCTGGAGTGCAGGGTAGGTGGGTGCTGCTGTATTTACATGCATGGTCCTTTTAAGAACTTGGTCTCTCCGTCAAGCAGGCTAAACCTCTGGTGGTTTTTGGCTTTTCACAGCTGGGTGCTGTTTTACTCTCAGCTTTGTTGCTGTAGGCTGGGAAGCCCAGTCAGTGTTTAGAACCCACCCTTCTCAAGTGGAAACCTGGCTGCTGAGATGTTTCTCCATCCCTTCAGCTGCTGCCCTTGGGAGCCCCGCGAGCCCTCTCACATCTCTGCACTTCCTACCAGTCACCTTGTGATGAAGTGGCCACCTTTGTTCTGTCCGTGGTTATAAGGTTTCTCTCCAGTTGGTTTCTCTCCATGGTTATTCTGGGTGATTTCTCCCCAATTAAGTTGTAATTCCAGTTTGGTGTTGGGAGGAGATTGGTGTCGCTCTGCTCACTCCTCTGCCATCTTGGTTCTCCTCTATCAACATTTTAATGATAATAATTTTTTGCATCCATGAACATGATATACAGTTCCATGTATTTGTATCTTTCTTAATTTCTTTCTCCAGTGTTCTGTAGTTTTACAAGTACAGGTCTTTTACCTGCTTGGTTAAGTTTATCCCATAGTACTTTTTTGTTGTTGTTATCTTAAATGGGATTTGCTTTCTAGATTCTATCTCTGATGTTTCATTGTTAATATACAAAAATGCTTTTGATTTATGATATTGACTTTATATTGAGCTATTTTGCTAAATTTGCTTATTTGGTCAAGTAGCTTTTGAGGGAGTCTATAGGGTTTTCTATGTACACTATCATGTCATCTGCAAGTAATGACAGTTTTACTTCCTCCTCCCCAATTTGGATGCCTTTGATTCATTTTCCTTTGTCTAATCAATATGGCTCAAACTTTCAAAATGATGTTGAACAGAAATTGAGAGAGGGGAGAACTTTGTCTTGTTCCTGATCTTAGGGGGAAAGCTTTAAGTTTTCACCCATTGAGTATGATGCTGGCTACAGGTTTCTCATATATGGCCTTTATTATGTTGAGGTATGCTCCCTCTATTCCCATTTTGCTGTGCATTTTTATCATAAATGGTTGCTGTACTTTATCAAATGCTTTTTCAGCATCTACATATGATCATATGTTTTTTGTCTTTCAGTCTGTTTGTGTGGTATATTACATTTATTGATTTGTAATGTTGTACCATCCTTGCAAGTGGGATGAATCCCACTTGATAATGGTATATGAGCTTTTTAATGTATTGTTGGAGCCAGTTGGCCAGTATTTTGTTGAGAATTTTAGCATTGATGTTGATCAGAGATATTGGCATATAGTTTTCTTTCTTAGTTGTGTCTTGACCTGGTTCGGGTATTAGAATTATATTGGCCTCATAGAAAAAGTTTGAGAATCTTCCTTCTTCTAGGATGTTTTGGAATAGGTTGAGAAGAACAGGAGTTGGTTCTTCTCTAAATATTTGGTAAAATTCACCTGTGTGGCCATCTGGTCCAAGGCTCTTGTGGGCTGAGAGCTTTTTGATTATTGCTTAAATTTCACTAATTGTTATCGGTCTATTCAGTCTTTCTGCTTCTTCTAGATTCAGTTTTGGTAGATTAAGTATTTCCAGAAATTTTTCCATTTCACTCCAGTAGTCATGTAGTTCTTTATAGTAATTTCTTATAATCCTTTGTATTTCTGTGATATCAGTTGTGATTTCTACTCTCTCATTTCTGATTTTGTATATTTGGGTCCTCTCTCTTTTTTTCCTGATGACGCTGGTTAAAGGTTTTAATTTTTTTTTTTTTTTCACAGAATGATCTACTGGATTTATTGATTCTTTTAATAGTAATTTTAGTCTCTCAGTCACTTAATTCTGCTCTGATCTTGATTATTTCCTTCCTTCTACTTGCCCTGGGCTTTGTTTATTGTTGTCTTTTTAATTCTTGCAGCTTTATGGTTAGGTTGTTTGTATAAGCTTCTTCTGACCTTTTTAGGTAGGCCTGTATTACTATGAATTTCCCTCTGAGGACTGCCTTTACTGTGTCCCATAGGTTTTGGGCTGTTTTGTATTCATTATCATTTGTTTCTGAAAACTCTGTGATTTCTTCTCTGATCTCATTGTTAGTGCATTCATTACTTAATAGCATGTTATTCAGTCTCCATGAATTATATTGTTTTTGGATTTTTTCTTGAAGATCATTTCTAGTTTCAAGCCGTTGTGATCTGAGAAGACGTTTGGTATGATTTCAATTTTCCTGTATTTGTGGAGGCTTGTCTTGTGGTCTATCTTTGAGAATGTTCCATGTGTGTTTGAAAAGAATGTGTATTTTGCTTCCTTGGGGTGAAAAGTTTTGTATATATCAGTTAAGTCCATTTCATAAAGAGTGTTGTTCAATTCCACAATATCCTTGGTGTTCGTTTGCTTGGAATATCTGTCCCTTGTTGATATTAGGGTGTTAAAAATCCTCTACTATTAGTGTGTTTCTGTCCATATCCTTTTTAAAGACCTCCAAGATTTTTCTAATATATTTGGATGCTTCTATGTTGGGTGCATATATGTTTACAAGGGTTATATCTTCTTGATGGATTGTTCCTTTAAGTATTATGAAATGCCCTTCTTTGTCTCCTTTTATGCCCCTCCTTGTGAATTTTTTTTTTTTTTTTGGTCTGATATAAGTATTCCTACCCCAGCCTTTTTCTCATGTCCATTTGCTTAAATATATATTTCCTTGTCTTCACTTTCAGTCTGTGTTAGTCCTTTGTTTTGAGGTGGGTCTCTTGTAGACAGCATATATGTGGGTCATGTTTTCTTATCCATTCAAGCTACCCTATATCTTTTGATTGGTGCATTTAATCCATTTACCTCTAAGCTTATTGTTGACAAGTAGTTATTCGTTAAGATTTTTCCCTTTTGTACCTATGTTTCTCTCTCCCTCTCTCTCTGTTTTTTCATCTTTTTAAAGCAGACCCTTGAGCATCCCTTGCAATGCTGGTTTGGTGGAGATGAATTCTTTTAGCCTTCCTTGTCTGGGAGACTCCTTATTTCACCTTTCATTTTGAATGAGAATGTTGCTGCCTAGAATATTCTTGGTTGCAGGCTTTTGTTTCCATTGCTTGGAATATTTTTTGCCATTCCCATCTGGCTTGCAATGTTTCTCTTGAGTAATCATTTGATAACTTTATTGGAGCCCCCTTATATGTTATTAGCTGTTTCTCTCTTGATGCTTTTAAGATTCTCTCCTTGTCTTTTAAATTTGCCATTTTAATTTTGATGTGTCTTAGAGTGGGTCTGTTTGGGTTCATCTTCATTGAGACCCTCTATGCTTCCTGAACTTGAGAGACATTATTGCTCATCAAGTTAGGAAATTTTTTATCATTACTTTTTCAATAGGTTTTCTATCCCTTGTTTTTCTTCCTTCCTGATATCCCTATGATATGGATATTATTACATTTCCTGTTGTCCTGAAGCTCTCTTAAAACTTCATTTTTTTTATAGTCATTTTTCATTCTGTTGCACTGTCTTGGAATATTTTCCTACATTGTCCTCCAGTTCCCTGATCTGATCCTCTGCTTCCTCTAGCCTGCTTTTGATTCCTTCTACTGTATTCTTCAATTCAGAAATTACATTCTTCATTTCCTCCTAGCTCTTATTGATAGGTTCCATGTACTTTTCAATGTTGGTGTAGTTCTCAGTAAGTTCCTTGTACCTTTTCTGGAGGTCTTCATAGTTCCACTGAAGCTGTTTATAGTTTCCTTTGAGCTTGCCGAGTTCATTGAACCTTCCTATCATCATTATTTTGAATTCCATATCCTATAGTTTGCTTGCCTCTATTCCATTTAGTGATCTCTCTGGGGATTCCTGCTTTCCTTTTGGTAATGGACTCTTTCTTTTTCTCTCCATTTTAAGTGTCTGTTCTTGTTTGTTTTTGCTTTTTATACTGGACATTTTTTTCTTTTTTCAGTTCCTGTCTTTGTAGTGTGTCCTTCTGTCATGTATAGGTGCAGTTTCTTTACTTCCTGGATTCACCTTTGGTTATGTCAGATCATTTGATAGTCTGGACCTAGGCAGCCTGTTGGTGCCAACCAGAAGTCCACTGTCTTTGTATGTGCCTTCAGTTTTTAATCCAATTGACATGTGCTCAGCTATCAGGTGTAGGTAACACTGGTCAGAATCAATTAGCTCTGTTGTAAACCAATCAATCTCATCCTTGGTCACCTTAGTCACCACTGGGCAGGGCCAATTAATTCAGTTGTAATTCAATCAAACTTTGATTAGCCACCAGGCTCAGATGCTTCTGGGTGGGACAGATTGATTTAGTTATAAATCAATGAATCTTTGATCAGTGGTCACCTTAGGTACTGCTGGTCAGGGCCAATTAATTCAGTTGCAATCCACTCAATCTGTGATTAACTTCCAGCTCAGACACCACTGAGCAGGACAGGTTGATTCAGTTGTAAATCAAAAATCTGTGATCAGGCACCAGGCTGAAGCACTACTAGGCAGGGCAGATTGATTCCAATGAGCGGGGCTATGAGGGCCCCTCCAATGGAAGCCAGTTGGTGCAGCATAGTCCACCTGCAGTGTGGGGGATGAGTCAGTACTGGAACCTTGTTGGCTGCTCCCTCATTTCTCTCCTCCAAACCACTGCTCCAAATTCTCCTTAAGCATCTCTAGTCTACCCTGCCCTCCCTCTGCTGGAGCCCTGAGAAAGTGGGTGCCAATGTATTTTTGTTTATGGTCACCTTAGTCATTCTCGGTCTCTAGCCATCTCTAGAGCTAGCAAACCCTGTGGCTCTTTTGCTTTTCACATCTGGATGTTGTTCAGCTCTCAGCTGTGTTGCTGTAGGCTGTGAAGCTCAGCTGGAGATTTAGAACCCACCCTTCTCAGGTGGAGCCCCTGGCCCCATCCCTTTGGTTGCTGCCACCAGTGGGAGCCCAGCCAGCCCTCTCATATCTCCATAATTCTACCTCCATAATCTATGTGATGAAGCATCCTATTCTGTTCTGTCAATGGTTATAAATTTTCTTTCCAGCTGGTATTCTGTTGGTTATTCCAGATGATTTTTTTCCCAATTAAGTTGTAATTCCAGATTGGTCCTGGGAGGAGATTGGTGTTGCTCCACTTACTCCTCTTCCATCTGGGTCTTTCACTCTCACTTTTTGTTTTTAATTATGTAGTTGAAAGTGGAGAAATCTGGTCTGCAGGGAAGGAGAAAAATAAGATGGATATAGAGGGAGAAACTGTCAAATCTCACTTTAATTACTGCATTCTTGTCCTTGGGTTTCAAAACACATTCCTCTATCCTTATAAGAAATGTTCCCTCCTATACTGACTTATACTGAAGTATAAGATATTTTTATTTACTGTAAATAAGTCCTAATATATAGGGCATTACCACACTGAAAAACCAAATATTTCACTTTGGCATGAGCATTGCTTATGCTTACTCAGAATATCTGCCCTTTAAAGTCTACTATAGTTTAGCTTCAAGTACATTTTCTTTTCGTCCCTCTCTCAAAGATCTCTTTTATCTTGTATGAAAAAGTTAAAGCTTCCTTGCCTTTTTTTTTGCAGTTTCCTTTTGGAACAAAAAGAGACAAAGGCAGCTATTTAGCCATTTTTCATAATTGCCCTTCAAGATGACAAAAATTGTAATTTTCTTTGTTTATTGACTTTTATCTTCTTGCAGTTTGTTAATGTTTTCATTTGACAGTTTCTTATGTTGCAGATGAGGACAAAGGATGGCACTAAGTCATTTTCTCATATTGTGTGTGAAGATATGCCAGGAATTCTCACTGCCAAAAGCACCATTGGCCCTTGACAGAGGCAGGAGAAGCTTTTGTGGGTATCCCAAACAGAAGCAGAAAAAGTGTATACATTATGAGCGGACTTGCCTTCCAAAACTATGCTATGTGATGGAGATTGATCTCCTAGGTAACATTTGCACACTTACCAGGAAGTAAGGGCAGCTATATTTACATTGACAGCAGAATAGTGTGCAGTGGATTAAGTATCTTCAAACTCTTTTCTTGGGAAATACAAAAGTATACAGATATGAATAGTTCTCAGACAATCCTTTCCTTGGAACACATGTTGGCCAGAAGGATAAAAAATTGATCCTGGATTGCTTGGCATCTGTTAATTTTAAATTTAGGGTTTAAGTTATGCAGAAAAAGAGACAGAGTATGAAGAAAATAACACTAATAATAATAAACTAACATTTATTGGCCCTTTAACATGTGACTAGCATGGTGCTCTTTATATTCCACAATATGAGGAAAAATGCTATTATTATCCCCATGTCATTTACAAGCAAACTACTTAGGTCAGGGAAGCTAAGTCACATGTCCCAAGTTTCAGATCTGGAGGCAGGCAACCTGACTTTAGTGTTCAGGTTTTGAGAGCTCATTGTGAACCACTCCTTCATCCATCCTTCAGAGATGGGCATCTGCTAAATTTTCACTGCCAAGATCCAGGCAATGGCTATCACAGAGTCTATAGGGCTGAATGTGCTGAGTGTAATCAGAAACAGAGAGAAGGCCTGGCAGCAAGGCCTGATTAACCATGTTGGAAGCTAAGACAAGTGCAGGAATAGCAAGTAGCTAAACATAGTTAGTGCCAAGAGGTACATGGAGAGAACTTTAGTTCATGGTGAGTTAAGGCCATGGAAAGCAAGTGTGTCCAAGCTCCCCTAAATGAGTGCAGGAGCCCCGCATGGATGCTGGGGAAGTGCTCAGGCTCCCAGGGCTCTCTCAGACAGAAGGAAGCAAGTGTCCTCATATAATCTTAGTCTCGTCAACTGTGGAGGGAGCACGAACTGTGGGGCAGGGCCCATGGCAAAGTTTTGGCTGTGTTACTCTGGCCCTATCCAGGTTAAGTCACTTTCTAAACCCTTTGCTATTGGAGAGAGGGAAATCTTTATTTCTGCTGCACTCAGGGCCAAGTCATATCAAGGTGTTGTATACCAGGTGTTTGAATTGAGAATTCCCATACCTTGACAATCTTTCTACCAAATTCCTAGTACAATTCCATTACAGATGAGCTAGCATCTGCTAAAAGCTGTGTAAATTCTAAAATTCTATGTATATGTTTTGAAGGAATATGCAACGGGGAGTGATCACCATAGAACTCTCCTATGTTCTCTCTCCACAACAAAGGAGGCTCCTCTAAGTCCATAGCAGTGGTAAACATGCCTGAATGGCCTTGCTTCTGTCATGCATCATTTATCCCTTATGACTCTTGAAGCAGAATGTTCTATGCATTTTTTCTGGATCTTCTCTCTTCCTTCACCTCAGCACCACCCCTGTCACCCCCACATCAGCTCATTTCTCTCAGGCAAGTCTCCATATAATAGAAAAAGTTTTTAAGTTTCTCAATGTATTTGGGGGACTAAATGTATATCTTTTATAACTTACCTTGAGCTCTGCACATTTTTGGTAGTTCTTGATATTTTTCAATACTTCTCCATGACTTTTTATCCCTAGATGAAATAACTAGAAAACCCCTAGTTTTATTTTTCATGAGTAGAGGGTTTGGGGAGACCAGACTTCCCAGAAATTAGGACATCCCTAATTCACCAAACAACCATTCCATAACCAGAAATGTTGCATGTGAAAGGAAAACAAGGAATAGGAAGCAGTTTCACATTTCTGGGGAATGTGAAATGTATAAGTAATGCTGCATAATCTTTCATGTTGAAAACTATAGAAGCTGGGTTTTTTGTTTTATTTTTTAATTTAATTTTATTGTTGTTTTATTACATTCATCACCTTTCTCCTTCCCTCTGTCCCCTTCCCCACCCACCCACTACCACTACCCCAAAGTCAGTCCCACGTGTTGTCCATGTCCATGGTTCTTTCATACTAGTTCCTTGACTAAACTGCTCCCCTTCTTTGCCTCCTCCTCTACCCCCTCCCCCCTCCCCTCTGCTCACTGGAGATCTATTCCTTGTATTCATGTATCTGGTTCTGTTTTGCTTATTTGTTTGTTTCCTTCATTATTTGTCCTGTAATGGGTGAGATCGTATGGTATTTGTCTTTCATTGACTGCCTTATTACACTAAGCATAATGCTTTTTAGTTCCATCCATGTTGTTGCAAAGTTTAGGAGTTCCTTCCTTCTTTCTACTGTGTAAATGCACCACAGTTTTTTCATTCAATCATCCACTGATGGGCACTTAGGCTATTTTCATCACTTGGCTACTGTAAATAGTGCTGCTGTGAACATAGGGGTATGTAAGTTCTTATGAATTGATGTTTCAGGATATTTTGGGAACAGTCCTAGTAGTGGAATTGCTGGATCAAAAGGCAGTTCCATTTTTAGTTTTTTAAGGAAACTCTGTACTGCTTTCAATGGTGGCTGCACCAGCCTGCATTTCCACCAACAGTGCACCAGGGTTCCCTTTTCCCCACATCCTCGCCAATACTTGTTTGTCAATTTGTTGATGATTGCCATTCTGACAGGTGTGAGGTGTTATCTTCTTGTGGTTTTAATTTTCATCTCTCTGATGGCTAGTGATGTTGAGCATTCTTTCATATGCCTTTGGGCCCTGTGTGTGTTCTCTTCAGTGAGTTTTCTGTTCAGCTCCTTTGTCCATTTTTTAATTGGGCTGTCTGTCTCCCTGGTGTTGAGTCATATAAGTTATTTATATATTTTGGATATCAAACTTTTATCTGAGGTATCATTGGCAAATATGCTTTCCCATACAGTTGTTTCTCTTTTAATTTTGCTGGTGTTTTCCTTAGCTGAACAAAAATTTTTCAATTTTATATAGCCCCATTTGTTTATTCTTTTATTTCCTTTGCCCTTGGTGAAGTATCAGTAAACATATTTCTGCATAGGATATTTAAAATTTCACTGGCTATATTTTTCTCCAGGATGTTTATGGTGGTACTGCTTATGTTTAGGTCTTTTATCCATCTTGAGTTTATTCTGGCGTATGATGTAAGTTGGTGGTCTAGTTTAATTTTTTGACATGTTACTGTCCAGTTCTCCCAACACCACTTAAGGAGACTGTTTATACTCCATTTTATGTTCCTTCCCCCTTTGTCGAATATGAATTGACCATAGAGTCCTGGGTTTATTTCCAGCCTCTCTATTCTGTTACATTGATCTGTATGTCTATTCTTATGCCAGTACCAGACTGTTGTGATGACAGTAGCCTTGTAGTATTGTTTGATGTCCGGTATTGTGATTCCTCCTACCTTGTTCTTCTTTCTCAAGATTGTGGTTGCTATTCATGGGCGTTTTTGGCTCCATATAAATTTTTGAAGTATTTTTTCTATTTCTGTGAAGTCTGTCATTGGTATTTTAATTGGGATTGCATTGAATATGTAGATTGCTTTGGGTAGTATGGACATTTTAATGATGTTAATTCTTCCCATCCACGAACATGGTATATGCTTCCATTTATTTGTATCTTCCTTCATTTTTTTCTTCAATATTCTGTACTTTTCTGAGTATAGGTCTTTATTTTTCTTTTTTTTTTAAAGATTTTATTTTATTATTTTAGAAAGAGGGGAAGGGAGAGAGGCAGAAAGGGAGAGAGATGTCAATGTAGGGTTGCGTTTTACCTGCCTCCAGCCACAGACCTGACTGGAGACCTGGTTTGCAACCTGGTTATGTGCCCTGGCTGGGGAATCGAACCTGCGACCTTTGGGTTTGCAGGCTGGTGCCTTATCCACTGTACTACCAGCCAGGGCTATTTTTCTTTTTGCTATGGTAAATGGGATTTGTTTTCTAGCTCCTATCTCTGATATTTCATTATTGGTATACAAAAATGCTTTTGATTTTTAGATATTGACTTTATATCCAGGTATTTTACTAAATTTGCTTATTAGGTCGAGTAAGTTTTTGTTGGAGTCTATGGGGTTTTGTATGTACACTACCATGTCATCTGAAAGTAATGACAGTTTGACTTCCTCTTTTCCAATTCAGATACCTTTGATTCCTTTTTCTTCTCTGATAGCTATGGCTAGAACTTCTAAAACAATGTTGAACAGCAGTGGAGAAAGTGGACAGCTTTGTCTTGTTCCTGATCTTAGGGGGAAAGCTTTCAGTTTTGCCCATTGAGTATGATGTTGGCTTAAGGTTCTCATATATGGCCTTTATGATGTTGAGGTATACTCCCTCTGTTCCAATTTTGCCAAGTGTTTTTATCATAAGTGGTTGCTTTATATACCAAAAACTTTTTAAGCATATATTGATATGATTGTATGGTTTTTGTCTTTCAATTTGTTGATGATGTGGTGTATTACATTTATTGATTTGTGAATGCTGTACCATCTTTGCATCCCTGGGATGAAACCCACTTGATCATGGTATATGATCTTTTGAATATATTGCTGGATCCAGTTGGCCAATATTTTGTTGAGAATCTTAGCATCTATATTCATCAGAGATATTGGCCTATAGTTTTCTTTCTTAGTTGTGTCTTAACCTGGTTTTGGGGTTAGAGTAATATTGGACTCATGGAAAGAGTTTGGGAATCTTCCCTCTTCTTGGATTTTTTTTTTTTAATAGGTTGAGAAGAATGGGAGTTATTTCTTCTCTAAATATTTGGTAGAGTTTACCTGTGTATCCATCTGGTCCAGGGCTCTTGTGCTTTGGGAGATTTTTGATTACTTCAATTTCACTGGTTGTTATTGGCCTATTCAGGCTTCCTGCTTCTTCTGGATTCAGTTTTGGTATATTATACATTTCCAGAAATGGGCCCATTTCATCCAGGTTGTCACATTTCTTGTCATATAGTTGTTTGTAGTAATTACTTACAACCCTTTGTATTTCCAAAGTATCAGTTGTGATTTCTCCTCTCTCATTTATGATTCTATTCATTTGGGTCCTCTCACTCTTTTTCATGATGAGTCTGGATAAAGGCTTGTCAATTTTGTTTATTTTTTCAAAGAACCAGCTCCTGGACTT
>PVIW01015739.1:0-18806 GCA_004026585.1 Noctilio leporinus | reverse complement strand
TTTAAACCAAGGCCTCAGAATTTCATATGTATACCAAGACCAAAATCCTAAATTATTTGTATTGCATCTCAAATTATCCCCATTAACTTTAAAAAAAGGAAAAACTTAAACTTACATGACTTGAAGTTATTTAATAAAACTAGAATTAACAAATATGCCAAATGTTTCATTTATAATCGTAAAGATAGCTCCTAGATTGAGTTTCACACAACGAATGCATGTCTTTCAACATGCTTCCAAACAGTTCAATGTAATGTGGTATAAGCGCAACATTTAACATAATTCAACTGCTTTAACCTAAATATACTTACTGCTTAAGTACATCCTACAATATAACTAACTTGAGAAAAGCAAAAACTTGTTTCTCATTTACTCAGCTTAGTTGTTACATCCTAGATGACATTTGTGTTCAAAATACTGAACCTTGCATCTTTAAAACAATCCTGATTTCCAGTTAAAGCATAAATCACAAGCTGGTATTGCAAAACTGTTCAATATAAGTTTTGGTTTTTCATTAAAGTAATGTTGACCAAGAGTCAGTGATAGGATCAATTACATTCCCCAACCATCACTCATACTGGACATGCTAGACATTCCTCCCATTGCGTTCACTCCCACAGATGCATGGCTTCCACTGCTGTAGTAGCTGCTGTCCACTGCTCTTTGGCTGTCTGTGCAATGTTTGATTGAAAATCACTGGAGTTTTCCTGTAAAACTTGGTCATATGCACTCATGCTGCTCTGGCCACCATAGCCCCCTCCATAACCACCACTGAGCTGATGGCTGGCTGGGCCACCATAACTGGACTGGTTTGACAAGCCCATGCCTCCCATCATTTGGCTCCCATAAGCACCACCGCTTGCCCCTGCTGTACAATTTAAGAAGAGTTCCACATATCTGTGCTGCATCTTTGTTTTGTCTTTTGACATAGCTGCCACAGCATCTTCATGAGTTGCAATTTCGACATCTGCTTCGCCAGTTACTCTGCCATCAGGACCAATTTCAATATGTATTCTCACAGGGTTGAGCGGTGAAAAAAAGTTATGAATGTCATTCTCAGTAGCTCTGTAAGGCAAACCCCGCCTGTGTACCTAGTGCCCAATTATGCTCTGGAAAGTAAAGCCACCATCCCCGTATCTGTGGTCAGACATTCCTGAAAAACAATAATTGAGGTCTCTTGCAAATCTATCTGACCCAAAACCATAGCCATCATGATAGCCACTATAATTATCATAGCCTCCATAACCTCCACCATAAGCTCTATGTCTCATCCTTTCAAAGCCAGCCCCCCTGACAAAGCTGTTATACCCTCTGCCAGCCCCAGGCCTGTCATAGGGACCTGGCTGCTGCATGGCCGCTAGCTTTCATGGTGGATCATAGAGAGTTCTAACTTCAGCTCAACTGCTCTTAAAGAGCTTGATATACCTGTGCCTTATTCTTTCCTTGTGTTTCTGTAGAGCCTTTTCAGCTATTTTCTGTGAAGCAAACTGCACAAAGGCCTCCCCTGTACTCCTCCCCTGGAAGTCCACTGGCAATGTTATCCCATTTGGCACAATTTCCAACCCTGAGAAGAAATGAACAATTTCTTCCTTGCTACATCGAAAGGGGAGTTCTATAAGCCTCACAAAGCCATCATTGGCCATGTCAGGACTATTTGGACCAGTATTCTTCAACACCCAATCCATTCCAATGTTGTTTAACTTGAATACTTCAATATATCTGTGTCCCATAGTTTCTCTGTCTTTTTTTCAGGGCCAATTTGACGTCCTCTCCTGATTCATGTTCAAGAAAAGCCTCGCCACTTGGTCTGCCTTCTCTGGTGTAGATGAAATGAATACCTTGAGCCCCATTTTGAATTATGCAGTTAGAAAAAACAAAAACAAAAACAAACAAACAAACAAACAAAAACACTGCATTTCATCTGCTAAGCAAGACCAGGGCAAGCCCCGGATCTTCACCATGAATGCCACTCCACCTTCAGTGCCAAACATCATCGTCCCTCAGGGGGTCCTGCCGTCAAAACAGACTGATCACACAGCCTCAATGCAGCTGAACAAAATGCAAAATAAACTTTTTATAAAGTATATTGTAGTCACTGATTCAAGGCTCCCATTTCCAGGGTATTTCCTGGGTTGTGTATTTCATCATTCTGCACACTTTAATTATGGTGGATGAATCTGAAACATTTGCCTTGCATCAAGCCTCATGCACATGCAGCCATTAGGTTAATACAGTTTAAGAATGAAAAAGTTGTTATTTCAGAAATATATTCTTAGTTTATTTTTCAACTTAGTTAGGAATTGGAGATAGGGAGGAGCGGAGACCAGTACCTTTAAAAGAAATATTAGTCATGTTTGATTATTAAAATATATTTATTTACATTTTGTTCTTCTTTAAAAATGTATACTGGGCTATTAAGATGACTTTTACTTTTTTCATTTAAATTTCAAGTATAACTAAAACCCAGAGTTTTCCCAAATCCTGGATAGGATTTAAATGATGAGAATGATATGAACTTAATGATTAGAATGAGCTTCCTGTATTTGGCACTTTAACTTTCTATTTTTATACTTTATGATAAATTTTATTTATATTATACAGCTCAGAAGAAGAATGATAGCTATATTCTTTTTTTTTTAAGATTTTATTTATTAATTTTAGAGAGAGGGGAAGGGAGAGAAGCAGAGAGGGAGAGAAACATCAATGTATGGTTGCCTTTCACCTGCCTCCAGCCACAGACCTGGCTGGAGACCTGGTTTGCAACCTTGTTATGTGCCTTGGCTGGGGAATCGAACCTGCGACCTTTGGGTTCGCAGGCCAGCGCCTTGTCCACTGTGCTAACAGCCAGGGCTATGATAGCTATATTCTTAATACTAAAAATAGTCAAAGGAGAAAAATATAATATAATGAACAACTCAGCCAGGAAAGTTCATCCCAAAACAAAAAGTAGTGAGGAAATCTCAAAGTAACATTTTCATTTGGTACACATTTCAAAATATGATGATTATGCTAAACCTTTCTGTCTCCAAATAACTTTTTAATATGGTGGACATTTTTAGAAGATGAAGTTAATATTTTTTCATTTCAGTACCATTTCAAACATATATATGTCCTTGGCTACAAAAATATGTAGAAAGAGAAAATCTATAGAAACAGTGTGAATGTTTGTCAAGACCCAAACTATATTAGTTGTGTCCCAAACCTGAAAAATGATGCTATTAAAAATTGAGGCTTTTAGGATTAGTGCTCTAACAAAAGCAAGTTCAGGTGAATCCTTTTCCCCTTCAACCACATGGGCACATAACAACAAGGCACCACCTATATGAGCAGAAAGTGTACATTCACTAGACACCAAATCTGCTGGTGCTTTGATCTTAGACTCCCCAGTCTCCAGAACTAGAATAAATTAATTTCTATTGTTTATAAGATACTCAGTCTGTGGTAATCTGTTACAGCAGCACAAATAGACTAAGACAAAGCCAAAGTAGAGTAGTGGTTTCCTGGAGGAGTTTCTTGGAAGGAAATGGTGAGTGACTGTTCATTGCAACAGGTTCTTTTCTAGTCTCATGAAATGTTCTAAAATTGATTGTGGTGATGATTACTCAACTCTATCAATGTACGTAAAACTATTGAATTGTACACTTTAAAAGGGAGAACTATATAATATGTGCATTATTTAACAATGAGTTTATTATATAAAAATAAATAAGACAAAAAATTCCACAATGTTCATTTTTGAGGAGACTCAGTCTGTATAGTTCCAACGGTCTGAATTCTGCAACAATGAACACGAGATAAAAACTTATGTGTTGGTCTTAATTTTGCATTATGTACCTAAACAACATAATGACTCCTATCTTTCATGTTTCTTTTAGCAATCTCAATACTTCTGTCATGGATATATTTATACCAGCCTTGAATTACTGTTTTCACTTTAAGCTGGCACAACTCCATGATACCATGCCACAAGCTACCATGTTCTCCTAACCAAGTTTTGCGTGTACTAGATTTGTCAGTTTTGTTTTTTGAAGTAGGGGGAATGAAAGTTGTGTGCTATCTATCTGAATTTTGCCCACACATCTAATCTGGCATTGATCTTCATAGATGGATACCTCTCTTCTATTGTTGTCCAAAAAATTAGAAGCTTCTATTTAATATAATTTAAAAAGCTATTCCACATGACTTCTCCTAATAAATATTAATGACTACATTCATCCAACAAAGGACTATTAAGTGCTTAGGCTCTGCCCAATCCAATGCTAAGCAGTAAAGAATGTGCCCTCAGAACAGCTGTCAATCATGGAAAAACAAGATTCTAAGGAAAGTAAAGGAATTTGATTGAAGGGGGTTTATAGACAATTTCTGTAAGGAAAAGGTCACAGCAATAAATTGAAAATCTCCAAATGACTGAAAAAATTGAGTTCCTAGAGCAGCAATTTTCAACCTCTTCCATCTCATGGCACACATAAACTAATTACTAAAAATAGGCAGTACAGACACAATATATATTATTTGCAGAACTGATGAAAAAATAGATATAATGTTGATTTATTTACACCATACAGATATTGTTGTGTTGGTTGCTGTCACTTTTAAATTTTACAATATAAGGGAAAAGAGGGGCACACCAGTTAAAAATCATTGCTTTAGAATCTCCTGGTAGGAAGTTCTTCACTGAGCCTTGCCTCTAGAGGGAGGTAGCATACATGAGATACATACCATTCTTAGGAAACAAACCTTGAAAGATTGTTGACTTGAGTCCCTGTTCAAAGTAAAGGAGTTCATATGCACAGTTGCAGCTGTGAATTGAAGCTCCTCCAGAGTGAGGGGAGCTTATCATTGAGCTATGAAACACCTTATTTTCTTCACCTTTGTTTCCTTATTCTTCATGAACTTGCATTGAGCTTGTGCATAACCTCAAGGTCATAAATGAGCCTTTTCCCAAATGAAGAGCAAAGAGCTGACTGACCATTTATGGGATGAGAAAAGTGAGGTGATTAATATATGGTGGGCAAATATTTGTCCCTATAGTGAAATAATGGGCTTAGTTCCTGTAGCAGAAATGAATAAGTTTCATGTATTCTATCCCATTTTGTAAATAGACACCAATTTTGAGAATAATCAGAGGAATCCCTTTATGTCTGTTTCCATCTCTCTTATCTTTGTTTCATTTCCCTTTCTAAGTCTTCTCTTCTCACCTCTCCCTTCTCTGAGTTTCATCTTGGTGTCCTTAATGCGTGCCACCACTAGGTAAGAGAATGGAGATCAGTGAAATAGAAATAATTACCATTCAAGGTACTGGTTCTGTATCAAGACCAGAGGCACCCAACATTGTCCATCAGGAGAATGTCCTGCCAACATGGAAGAACTGAGCACAGGCAGCCTGGCTTCTAGCCTGGCTTCTAATTGTATCTCATCCTGTCAGACTGAGCTCAGGGATATTATACAACTAAAAAATTATTTTAGTTATATATGTTGCAAATATTTTCTTCCACAGTGTCATTGGATTTTTATTGATCTTTTGGTAATTTTTTAACTAGAAAAATAAGATTCTAAGTGTGGAAGTTATATTATGTATTACTACTCCTGAGACTAACTTGCTATGTCTGAAAATATGGATACAAATTGTCTTTTCCGCTTTCAGCCCTAGATTCAACATAGGTGACTTGGATGAAAGCATATGTCATACCAGTTCAATGTTGGGTTTGTCAATGTACTACAAATGAGGAAGGATTAATTCCATGTGGATGATCTTACTGTTCAGGCTCATTCAAGCACAGACTATTTATAAATGATCTCAGTGAAAACTCTCCATTATGAGTGGATGTTGGAAAAAAAGTGTATGTTTAACTCTGTGAGATGGAGTAAACCACACCCAGAGACTGCTTTGTCTGTCACTGGTGCTTGCCTGGGGAACACCCAATTGAAAGCTTCCAGCTTGAGGTTGTGCTAGTGGCTGCTCTGTTGTCACTGGAACCTCCCCAAACCTAGGATCAGACACAGATTCTGAGCTCTGAAGCCTGGCACCCAGTGTGCACTTGAACCATGAGGCCAGTGATAGGAATAACTATTTTCCTAACTTTGGGTAAGTGACCTGGGTCTGAGAAAGGGTTGCTTTCATGGCTAAAGGCAAAGGTCAGGTATCTACTGCTTCTACTTCTCCCACTGTACTTTACCAGGCTGCTGGGGAAAAATGCATCCATGTGTTTCCATGTGTCTATGTGTTTCTTGAGAGAATGTGGGCATCACAGTGATAAGTCTTTCACAGCCACTCCTCACAGGAGATCCCCCAAGACACACAGCCCTGAGGCTCTACTGTGCATTGGGTTTATAGAGCCAAAGGGTCATGGGATACAGCAATTGATCTTTGGTCTGCTGATAGCTCAACAAGAAAAGCCAGTAATATTTCTCTTGTCCTATACAACACACATGAAAATGCCCATGGACGGGTTATTGCCACAGAGTGGAATTAGGAGTTTTTTCACCTAAATTTGACATTCCGGAGCTAATCTACTGTTTCTCTACCTCTTAGGTATTACATGTGAGGCTAAGTCCACACAGCCAGATGCAATGGAGAGGACTGAAGGGGAAACTGTGCACCTGCCCTGTAACCACTCCACAATCAGTGGAGATGAGTACATACTTTGGTATCGACAGATTCCACACCAGGTCCAGAATACGTGATTCATGGTTTAAAAGACAAACGAAAGGAACAGCCCTTCTGAACATTCTAGCAGACAGAAAGTCCAGTACTTTGATCCTGCCCCAGGTTACCCTGAGAGACTCTGCTGTGTACTACTGCATCGTGAGAGACCCACAGTGGGCTACATGGCGCTGCACCTGTGCAGTATCTCCCTGGTAGGAAGAGAAGCAGCAACATTTACAGGAGCCACTGAACAACAAACAGCAGCACAAGAAAAGTAAATGGGAAATGCGGAAAAGAAGTCAAGAGAAGACAGTGAGGAAATCAAGAAAGAAAGAATAAAGGGAGTCAAGAAGATGAGCAAGAAGCATATATGTTATTGAAGGATGGAAACAAACAAACAAAAAGTTTTCCAGGGAAAATACTCACAGTTGTGAACCTTCAATGAAGAAGAAGGGAAATGAGAATTTGCTACAACTCTGTTTTAATCAAGTGTTGCTTTGTATGTAGGTCTCACTAAAACAGGTGATAATCACCTTTAAGTTCTCCTAAAGGTTTTCTTCTTTTGGACTCAGGGAAGTGCCCATGCTCTGGGTATCATATCATATGAATGCTTCCAACCTCTCAAAAATGTGAATAAGTTTCATGAACTGAGGTATTTGTCCTTAAGAAA
Source organism: Noctilio leporinus (assembly GCA_004026585.1). Taxonomy (NCBI): domain Eukaryota; kingdom Metazoa; phylum Chordata; class Mammalia; order Chiroptera; family Noctilionidae; genus Noctilio; species Noctilio leporinus. The sequence goes on along the minus strand of PVIW01015739.1, from coordinate 11,490 downwards.
ATGTTGGAATTTCTTTGTTCCTTTTTTGTGTCATACACACTTAGGATTATTTGGGGAAAGTAAACTTAAAAAGGGAGGCAAAAAGGGGGATATTAATTTTATATTTAAATTGATGATTTAATATATCTAATATTATGAACAAATGCAACAGATTGTTTTTCTCAGTATATAAAACTCAAAATATTATAATAGTTGATAGTGCAAAACTTAAAGTTTAAAACTGATTCTGTGCACTTCTGTTTCATCTCCTCTTCAACCTTTAATGGCCCATTTTGATAGTTTGAGCTTCTTGACAATTACATTTATTTTTCTATTACAAGGATGCTTATAGAAATGTCTACCTAAACAATAGTAGAAAAAAGAAATAAAAAACGTTGCTGTCCATAAAAATTTTTTTAAAAAGAAAGAAATATCTACCCAATTACCTTACATAGGTAGGGTCATACTGTCTATTTATCTGAAACTTGCTTTTATATTTCAATTTAAAATTTTATATGTGGTCATACACAAACACTGTACATGAACATTAGAGTAAGCTTGTATTATTTAACTTGCTCACCTACTATTAATAGTTAAATTTATTACATATCTTAGTTATTATAACCTGATTATAAACTAACTACAATAGTCCAGAACTTATCCAGCCATTTAATATGAAAAATAGAGACATTTATTAAAGAAGATACAACATAAAAGAAACATTTACATAGAACAATAGCACCTCAGTCCCCTTCAAATAAGCAACTTGATACCTCACAGAGTTCTCCCAGTTGCCATTAGCATCCCCATCATATTTGCCTGAATCTCAGATAGTTCGAATACTCTTCCCTTTCCTTTTTTTAAAAATTATGTTTATTTATTTATTTTTTTAATTTAATTTTGTTGTTGTTGTATTATATCCATTGCCTTTTTACTCCCCTCTGTCCCCTTCCCCACCCACCCACTCCTCCACAAAGTCAATCCCCCTTCTTGTCCATGTCCATGGTTTTCCATAGTAGTTTCTTGAATTAATTGTTCTCATTCTTTGCCTAAAAAAAAAAAAAAAGCATGTTTTTAAATAACAAAAAATTTCAACCCAACATTCATCAGTGGGGGAATAGACAGATAAATTATTGTATATTCATAGAATAAGAAAGAATAGAGCATGGAAATTAATAAATTACAGCTCCTAAAAATTAAAAATGTGATCGACATTTTAAGCTATTATAGAAAAGCAAATTAAATGCACAAGATGCTCCTGCATCTCATTGGACAAGTTAAAATGAAAAAGACTGACCACGTCAAGACTTGTCAAGGACGTGAAATTAGAAGTCTCTCACACTGTGGTGAAAATGTACAATCTACCAAAATCAACTGGTGATTTTGAATATAGTTTGGTAGTTTTTAAAAAGTTAAATAAAACATATCACATTTTAAAATCATTCCATTCCTGGGTATTTTAGATGAGAGAAAAAGAACTAGATATACACAAAGATATGTACAGATGTTCATAGAAAATTTATTTGTAATTGCCTTAGACTTAAAGCAATGCCAGTATAAATATGATGAAATGCTACTCAAGAATCAAAAAGAAGAAATCAGCCCTGGCTGGTGGCACAATGCATAAGGCACCAGCCAACCAGCCTGAAGGTCTCTGATTCCATTTCCAACCAGGGCACATAATCCGGTTGCAGGCCAGGTCTTTAGCCAGGTCCATGACTGGAGGTAGGTGAAAGGCAACCATACATTGATGCCTCTGTCCTTCTCTGCCTCTCTCCCTTCCCCCTTCTAAAATAAGTGAATAAAATCTTCAAAAAAAAAAAAGAAGAAGAAATCATAGGTATGGGCAACAACATGATTGAATCTCAAGATAATTATGATGAATGAAAAAGGAAGGAAAAAAGAGCTTTTGTATGATTCTATTTACATAATATTTTAGAAAATACAAATTTTGTATATTAAATATTAGAAAACACAAACTGACAAAGAGCAGTTTAGTGCTTGCTTGGGGCCTTGTGGTAGGGATGATTTCCAAAGGTGCACAGAGAAGTTAAAGAAATGATGATTAAGTGCACTATCTTGGCCATGGTGATGACCTTATGGGTGTGTACATATGAGTCAAAACTCAGGAAATAATAGTTATAATTGATCAGTTTATTAATGTCATTAATATATCCATAAACCTATAAGAAAAAGGAAGCCTTAGTCAATTAAAACAAGCCTGAACAAATTTCAAAGGATTTAAATAATTCGGAATATAGTCTATGATCACAATAGTATCAAACAAGAATTCAATATCAAAAAGATAATTAAATGCCATAAACCTTGGCAGATACAATAGCCATTTTTAAACTTATTGTTACAGGAAATCATGTAGGCAATACAGAAGATATGGGCGGGGTAGATGTTTCAGTCTCTGATTAGAGCAAATGTAACATCTACTCAGGAACTTTACTTCCTGTTTAGGGGCAGAAACATCTAACCAGGATCCCAGCACTCAGGCACTCAAGACACTCAGAGAAGAGCTCATCTCTGGTGAAAATGAGAACAAGAGAGATTTCAGCCAAAAGATTTTCCTTCATGCTCTGTCCAGGCCACCTGTGGACACTCATGGTCTTCTTTAGCTTCAGTACATATAGCCCTAAACATGGGGCTTTGGCTTCCTCTTAGAGACAAGGGTGGGACTATCAAAGTTGTGACTAGAAGGGGGATGACTAGGGATAGAAGCAAGGAAATGAAACACCATGTCATTCATTCTTTGTTCTTGGGTCATAAATTAAATATATTCTTCATTACCTATCTGAGACATTTCCGAGGTACAACCCTGCTTTCTCCTTTCCTGCAGGATTCATCATGATGCAGAAAGTCACTCAAATACCAACTGCAGTAACAACACAGGAAAGACAAACTGTGACAATGGACTGCACATATGAAACTACATGGAGTAATTATTTTTTGGATTGGTAGAAGCAGCTTCCCAGTGGAGAGATGGTTTTCCTTATTTCCCAGTATTCTGAGAATAAAAATAAAATTCAGAATCGCTACTCTGTTAACTTCCAAAAGGCAAACAAGTTCATCAGCCTCACCATCTCTTCCTTACAACTAGTCGACTCAGCAAAGTACTTCTGTGCCATCTCTCCCACAGTAATAGAAATGACAGTGGCAGCTTAACAAAAACCTTTGTGCTCCATACAGGCAGCCACCTACTTAGAGTCTGGGAAAAACCATGAACCACAGGCAGGAAAAAGGTAGGCACTGTGTGTGGTGACACAGATGAGACCTACAGTAAACTTTGCTTTGATAAAAAAATGCCCCATAATGAACTCAGTTTACAAATCAGTATTGTTCCTGAGATTCTCAGCTTTTATGTTTGTTTGTATGCTGGCTTAAATTATACCACAAAGTACTTTTCAAACTGTTTGATTTGAAGGAGAAAGGTCAGGGATAGAGTGATGATGCTGAATGAGTCAGGAGAACATCAGTCCAATCAGCACTGACCTCAGCAAGAGGGTCTAGGTCCTCCTGGCCAACCCTCTGTATAGGCATCATGGTCATGGCCTGACTGGCTTGCAGTACACAAATATATGACTCTTCCTGGAAGCAAATAGATAGAGGCTACTAACTTCTTGAAAGTTCTGTATGGCCAAAAGCAGCTTTGACAGAACAAACTATGATCATTAGAGGTTCAAAATATTTCTTCAGCTCTTAACAAACCCAGGCAGAGAATGGGCTGAGGGAACTAACCCCCAATAAAGGCAGAGCCCTTAACATGTAGGTAAAGGAGACCAGGGAAGAAGACCCTCCCAGAGGGCTGAGCCAGAGAATGTGAAAAACAGTGAGCCCGAGAGCTCCCTGCAGAAAGCAGTCTCATTAAAACAGGGTCAGCAATGACATAAGAAGCACCTCCTGGGACCACAGGCCAGCTCCAGACCAGCACTGTTTGTCTATCTTCATTTTCAGTTGCAGGGAAACTTTCTGCAACATAATCCTGTAACTGTTCCATCATAATATATCAAATGTGTGGAATAAACATGTTACTTATTTTCATTTGTTTTCTGTTTGTTTCTTCATAGTGCTTCAAAGAAGTCATACCAAGACCTGAGGAAGATTAAGAATCACAAAAAGGGGATTTCAACTTGTCTCCCTACTTCCTGCAGAAGAAGAAGAGAGGAAATGAATTCTCAGTTACTTGCCTGAAGGCTGACTATGGAGTACACAACCACTGCTCATTAATATGTGGATAGGCTAGAGATATCTGGGTAGAAATGGCATGTGTCACTTCATGATAGAGGCATTTAATTAGCTTAGCTTTCCATCTCTGATTTCTCAGACTGTGGTGGCTGTTGAATTGTGCACTGATGTGAAGGTTCAGTTGTTATTCATCACATATACTATAGCTGACCTGGAGGATCATCATGATTCAAAATGAACTACTATGTATGTGCAAGAAATGAATCACTGTTTCTTTGAATCACTGTAATTTCAAAGTTGATTATTATGACAACAACAATCATGCATAACATGACTAATTCACCAAACTTAATACAGAATGAAAAAGGAATACACTGTACAAGTACAGAATAATCTCTTTTTAAATTTTTTTCATCAATCGATTTTACAGAGTGAGGAAGAAAGAAATTGAGAAACGCCCATTTTATTTCATTTAATTATGCATCTACTGGTTGCTTCTTGTATGTCCTCTGAGCAGAGATATATGTCCTCTGAGTGGAGATATGGAATCTCCAAATTGGTTTATCTGGACTATACTCTAACCACAGGAACCACTCAGCCAGGGCAGGCCAGAATAATCTTGGTATTAAAACCTGAATAAAGAAAAAATTTAAATATAGCACAACCTCACTCAATGAACATGAATACAAAACTTCTAAATACCAGCAAATATTGGCATAAAATATAAAAGGATAATATAACCAAGCTGGCTTTATGTGCTGTTTAACATTTAAAAGAAAAATATCTACATAAATAAAAACATCATTTAACATATCAAGAATTACACAAAATTAGAGCCCTGGCTGGTGGCACAGTGGATAAGGTGCCAGATTGCAAACCCAAAGGTCCCTGGTTCAATTCCCAGAGAGGTCAACATAACGAGGTTGTAAGTCAGGTCTCCACCAGCTCTGTAGCTGGAGGCGGATGAAAGTCAACCATACATTGATGTTCCTCTCCTTCTCTTCCTCTCTTCCTTCTCCTCTGAAAAATAATAAATAAAATCTTTAAAAAGAAAAGGGGTACACAAAATGAAAGTGTATCCTAACTAGTTATATATAACAATAATTCTTTAACAAATCAGAAATAAAAGAAGACTTCTTCATTCTGAGAAAGGATAATATAGTAAACAACATTTGTCCTTGAAAACTGCAATGAAATATTCCTTCACAAATATAGCCACCAACATGGCTTAGTCAAAAAGAAAGGAAATAAAGAGAATTGCTAAGAATATAAAGAAATGAAACCTATTCTTACACTTTCATGAATGTGTAAAATGGTATAGCCACAATGGAAAAATCATCTGAAAGTTCTTCAAACCGTGAAACATAATGTTATTATTAAACACAGCAATTTCACTCCTACCTATATACCAGAAAAAAAGAATATACCTGTGCACAAAAACTTGCCCATAAATATTCATAACCAGAATGGAAGCAACCCACATTTGCCTCAACTGATGAATAAAATATGATATATACACACAATGGGATAGAATTGGGCAATAAAATGTAATGCAGTACTCATACATGCTACAACATGGATGAATGAGCCCAAAATACACTACACTAAATGAAAATATCCAGCTTTATATTGTATAGTTCCATGTGTAAGAAATATGCAGAATGAGAAAACCTATAGAAACAGTGTGGATATTTGTGTAGACCCAAACTATATTAGTTGTGTCCTAACCCTGAAAAACGATGCTACAAAAAATTGAGGCTTTTAGGATTAGTGCTCTAACAAAAGCAGGTCCAGGGGAATCCTGTTCCCCTTCAACCACATGGGCACATAACAACAAGGCACCACCCATATGAGCAGAAAGTGTACATTCACTGGACACCAAATCTGCTGGTGCTTTGATCTTAGACTCCCCAGTCTCCAGAACTAGGAGAAATTAATTTCTATTATTTATAAGATACTCAGTCTGTGGTAATTTGTTACAGCAGAACAAATAGACTAAGACAAAGCCAAAGTAGAATAGTGGTTTCCTAGAAGGAGTTTCTTGGAAGGAAATGGTAAGTGACTGTTCATTGCAACAGGTTCTTTTCTAGCCTCATGAAATGTTCTAAAATTCATTGTGGTGATGATTACTCAACTCTTTCAATGTACCTAAAACTATTGAATTGTACACTTTAAAAGGGGGAACTATATAATATGTGCATAATTTAACAATGAGTTTATTATATAAAAATAAATAAACAAGACAAAAAATTCCACAATGTTCATTTTTGAGGAGACTCAGTCTGGATTGTTCCAACTGTCTGAATTCTACAACAATGAACATTAGATAAAAACTTATGTGTTGGTCTTAATTTTGCATTATGTACCTAAATAACATAATGACTCTGATCTTTCCTGTTTCTTTTAGCAATCCTAATACTTCATGGATATATTTACACCAACCTTGAATTTACTGTTTTCACTTTAAGCTGGCCAAGCTCGATGATACCATGCCATAAGCCACCATGTTCTCCTAATCAAGTTTTGCCTGTACTAGATTTGTCAAGTTTGTTTTTTGAAGTAGGGGGAATGAAGGTTGATGTGCTATCTATATGAATTTTGCCCACACATCTAATCTTGCATTGATCTTCATAGCTGTGTACTTCTGTTCTATTATTGTCCAAAAAATTAGAAGCTCCTATTTAAAATAATTTGAAGAGCCATTCCACATGACTTCTCCTAATAAATATTAATGACTAATTCACCCAACAAAGGACTATTAATGCTTAGGCTCTGCCCAATCCAATGATAAACAATAATGAATGTGCCCTCAGAACAGTTGTAAATCATGGAAAAACAAGATCCTAAGGAATGTAAAGGAATTTTATTGAAGGGGGTTTATAGACAATTTCTGTAAGGAAAAGCTCACACCAACAAATTGAAAATCTCCAAATGACTGAAAATAATTCAGTTCCTAGAGCAGCGATTTTCAACCTCTTCCATCTCATGGCACACATAAACTGATTACTAAAAGTTGGCAGTACAGACACAATATATATTATTTGCAGAACTGATGAAAAATAGATATAATGTTGATTTATTTACACCATACAAATATTTTTGTGTTAGCTGTTGTCACTTTTGAATTTTACAATATAAGGAACAAGAGGGGCACACCAGTTGAAAATCACTGCTTTAGAATCTCCTGGTAGGAAGCTCCTCACTGAGCCTTGCCACTAGAGGGAGGTAGCACACATGAGATACACACCATCTGAGGCAGGAAACAAACCTAGAAAGATTGTTGACTTGAGTCCCAGTTCAAAGTAAAGGAGTTCATATGCACAGTTGCAGCTGTGAATTGAAGCTCCTCCAGGGTGAGGGGAGCTTATCATTGAGCTATGAAAGACCTTATTTTCTTCCCCTTTGTTTCCTTATGCTTCATAAACTTGCATTGAGCTTGTGCACAGCCTCAGGGACATGAAGGAGCCTTTTCCCAAATGCAGAACAAAGAGCTGACTGACCATTTATGGGAGGAGAAAAGTGAGGTGATTAATATATAGTGGGCAAATATTTGACCCTATAGTGAACTCATGAGTTTAGTTCCTGTAGCAGAGATGAATAAGTTTCATGTATTCTATCCCATTTTGTAAATAGACACCACTTTTGAGAATAATCAGAGGAATCCCTTTATGTCTGTTTCCATCTCTCTTATCTTTGTTTCATTTCCCTTTCTAAGTCTTCTCTTCCCACCTCTTCCTTCTCTGAATTACTTCTCAGTATCCTTAATGCATGCCACCACTAGGTAAGAGAATGGAGATCAGTGGAATAGAAATAACCATTCAAGGTACTGGCTCTGTATCAAGACCAGAGGCACCCAACATTGTCCATCAGGAGAATGTCCTGCCAATATGGGTGAACTGAGTACAGACAGCCTGGCTTCTAGCCTGGATTCTAATTGTATCTTATCCTGTCAGGCTGAGCTCAGGGATATTATACAACTACAAAATTATTTTAGTTGTATATGTTGCAATTATTGTCTTCCACAGTGTCATTGGACTTTTAATGATCTTATGGTAAATTTTTAACTAGAAAAATAAGATTCTAAGTGTGGAAGTTTTATTGTGTATTACTGCTTCTGAGACTAACTTGCTATGTCTGAAAATATGGATACAAATTGTCTTTTCCACTTTCAGCCTTAGATTCAACAGAGGTGACTTCGATGAAAGGATATGTCATACCAGTTCAATGTTGGGTTTGCCATGTGCTACAAATGAGGGAGGATTAATCTCCATGTGGATGATCTTACTGTTCAGGCTCATTGAAGCACAGACTATATAAATTATCTCAGTGAAAACTCTGAATTACGACTAGACATTGGAAAAACATCCTTTCCTACTTTCTAAGTGTATATTTAACTTTGTGAGAGGAAGTAAACCCCACCCAGAGACTGCTTTGTCTGTCACTGGTGCTTGCCTGGGGATCACCCAATTGAAAGCTTCCTGCTTGAGGCTGTGCTAGTGGCTGCTCTGTTGTCACTGGAACCTCCCCAAACCTAGGATCAGACACAGATTCTGAGCACTGAAGCCTGGCACCCAGTGTGCACTTGAACCATGAGACCAGTGATAGGAATAACTATTTTCCTAACTTTGGGTAAGTGACCTGGGTCTGAGAAAGGATGGCTTTCACGGCTAAGGGCAAAGGTCAGGTACCTACTGCTTCTACTTCTCCCACTGTACTTTACCAGACTCCTGGGGGGAAATGCATCCATGTGTTTCTGCGTGTCTATGTGTTTCTTGAGAGAATGTGGGCATCACTGTGATAAGTCTTTCACAGCCACTCCTCTCGAGAGATCCCCCAAGACACACAGCCCTGAGGCTCTACTGTGCGTTGGGTTTATAGAGCCAAAGGGTCATGGGATACAGCAATTGATCTTTGGTCTGCTGATAGCTCAACAAGAAATACCAGTAATACTTCTCTTGTCCTGTGCAACACACATGAAAATGCCCATGGAGGGGGTATTGCCACAGAGTGGAATTAGTTTTTTCACCCAGGTTTGACATTCCAGAGCTAATCTATTGTTTCTCCCTCCCTCAGGTGTTACATGTGAGGCTAAGTCCACACAGCCAGATGCAATGGAGAGGACTGAAGGGGAAACTGTGCACCTGCCCTGTAACCACTCCACAATCAGTGGAAATGAATACATACATTGGTATCGACAGATTCCACACCATGGTCCAGAGTATGTGATTCATGGTTTAAAAGGCAATGTGACCAAAGGAACAGCTCTTCTGAACATCCCAGCAGACAGAAAGTCCAGTACTTTGATCCTGCCCCAGGTTACCCTGAGAGACTCTGCTGTGTACTACTGCATCGTGAGAGACCCACAGTGGGCTACATGGGGCTGCACCTGTGCAGTATCTCCCTGGTAGGAAGAGAAGCAGCAACATTTACAGGAGCCACTGAACAACAAACAGTAGCAGAAGAAAAGCAAATGGGATATGTGGAAGGAAGTCAAGAGAAGACAGTGAGGAAATCAAGAAAGAAAGAATAAAGGGAGTCAAGAAGATGAGCAAGAAGCATATATGTTATTGAAGGATGGAAACAAACAAACAAAAAGTTTTCAGGAAAAATACTCACAGTTGTGAACCTTCAATGAAGGAGAAAGAAAATGAGAATTTGCCACGATTCTATTTTAATCAAATGTTCCTTTGTATGTAGGTCTCACTAAAACAGGTGATAATCACCTATAAGTTGTCCTAGAGATTTTCTTCTTTTGGACTCAGGGAAGTGCCCATGCTCTGGGTATCATATCATATGAATGCTTCCAACCTCTCAAAAATGTAAATAAGTTTCATGAACTGAGGTATTTGTCCTTAAGAAAATGTTGGAATTTCTTTGTTCCTTTTTCATGTCATACACACTTAGGATTATTTGGGGAAAGTAAACTTAAAAAGGGAGGCAAAAAGGGGGATATTAATTTAATATTTAAATTGATGATTTAATATTTCTAATATTATGAACAAATGCAACAGATAGTTTTTCTCAGTGTATAAACCTCAAAATATCATAATAGTTTATAGTGCAAAACTTAAAGTTTAAAACTGATTCTGTGCACTTCTGTTTCATCTCCTCTTCAACCTTTAATGGCCCATTTTGATAGTTTGAGTTTCTTGACAGTTACATCTATTTTTCTATTACAAGGATGTTACAGAAATGTCTACCCAAATAATAGTAAAAAAAAAAGAAATAAAAATGTTGCTGTCCATAAAAATTTTTTTAAAAGGAATATGTGTCTACCCAATTTTCTTACATAAGTAGGGTCATATCTGTCTATTTATCTGAAACTTGCTTTTATATTTCAATTTAAAATTTTATATGTGCTCATACACAAACACTGTACATGAACATTAGAGTAAGCTTGTATTATTTAACTTTTTCACCTACTATTAATAGTTAATTTTATTACATATCTTAGTTATTATAACCTGATTATAAACTGAAAACAATAGTCCGGAACTTATCCAGCCATTTAATAGGAAAAATAGAGACATTTGTTGAAGAAGATACAACATAAAAGAAACATTGTACATAGAACAATAGCACCTCAGTCCCCTTCAAATAAGCAACTTGAGACCACACACAGTTCCAATTGCCATCATCTTTCCCACCATATTTGCCTGAATCTCAGAGATGGTTTAAATTCTCTTCCCTTTCCTTTTTTTTTAAATTATGTTTATTTATTTATTTTTATAAATTTAATTTTGTTGTTGTTGTATTATATCCATCCCCTTTTTACTCCCCTCTGTCCCTTTCCCCACCCACCCACTCCCCCACAACGTCAATTCCACTTGTTGTCTATATCCATGATTTTCTATACTAGTTCCTTGACTAAATTGCTCTCACTCTTTGCATAAAATGAATATTTTTTTAAACAACAAAAAATTTCCACCCAACATTCATCAGTGGGAGAATAGACAAATAAATTGTGATATATTAATAAAATAAGAACTAATAGAATATGAAAATGAATAAATTATAGCAACTAAAAATTTAAAATGTGATCAACATTATCAGCTATTATAGAAAAGCAAATTAAATGCACAAGATGCTCCTGCATCCCATTGGACAGGTTAAAATGAAACAGACTGACCACATCAAGACTTGTCAAGGATGTGAAACAATTAGAAGTCTCTCACACTGTGGTGAAAATGTACAATCTACCAAAATCAACTGGTGATTTTGAATACAGTTTGGCAGTTTCTAAAAAGTTAAATAAAACATATCACATTTTAAAATCATTCCATTCCTGGGTATTTTACATGAGAGAAAAAGAACTAGATA
>PVIW01015738.1:0-18805 GCA_004026585.1 Noctilio leporinus | reverse complement strand
AAAAACTTTGGTACATTTACACAATGGAATTCTATATAGCAGAAAGAAAGAAGGAACTTGTACCCTTTGCAACAACATGGATGGAACTGGAGAGTATTATGCTTAGTGAAATAAGCCAGTCAGTGAAGGACAAATATCATATGATCTCACCCATTACGGGACAATAATGAGCAAAAATAACAACAAGCAAAACAGAACCAAGTATATGAATACAAGGAATAGGCCTTCAGTGGTCAGGGCGAACGGGGTTGCGGGGCGGGGGGAGGCAGAGTCAAAGAAGGGGAGCAGCTTAGACAAGAACCTAGTATAAAGGAACCATGGACATGGACAACAGGTTGGATTGACTTTGGGGAGAATGGGTGGGTAGGGAGGGGACAGAGGGGAGCAAAAAGGTGATGGATGTAATACAACAACAATAAAATTAAAAAAAAAAAAAATGGGCAAAGGACCTGAACAGACAACTCTCTGAGGAAGATATACAAAGGGCCCAGAGGGATACGAAAGAATGCTCAACATCACTAGTCATTAGAGAGATGCAAAATAAAACTACAATAATATACCACCTCACACCTGTCAGAATGGCAATCATCAACAAATCAACAAACAACAAGTGTTGGCAAGGATGTGGGCAAAGGGAACCCTCGTACACTGTTGGTGGGAATGTGGGCTGGTGTATCCACTGTGGAAAATAGTATGGGGTTTCCTTTAAAAAACTAAAAATTGAACTGCCTTTTGATCCAGCAATTCCACTAATTGGACTATACCCAAAGAATCCTGAAACACCAATTCATAAGAACCTATGCACACCTATGTTCATAGCGGCACTATTTACAATAGCCAAGTGCTGGAAACAGCCTAAGTGCCCATCAGTGGATGATTGGATCAAAAAACTTTGGTATATTTACACAATGGAATTCTATATAGCAGAAAGAAAGAAGGAATTTGGATCCTTTGCAACAACATGGATGGAACTGGACAGTATTATGCTTAGTGAAATAAGCCAGTCAGTGAAGGACAAATATCATATGATCTCACCCATTACGGGACAATAATGAGCAAAACTAACAACAAGCAAAACAGAATCAAGTATATGAATACAAGAAATAGACCTTCAGTGGTCAGGGGGAACGGGGTTGTGGGGAGGGGGGAGGCAGAGGCAAGAAAGGGGAGCAGCTTAGACAAGAAAGGAACCATGGACATGGACAACAGGTGGGATTGTTTGGGGGGAATGGATGGGTGGGGAGGGGGACAGAGGGTAGCAAAAAGGGGATGGATGTAATACAACAACAATAAAATTAAAAAATAAAAGAACTCCATTCTATAGATGTACCACAGTTTTTGGTCCATTCATCCACTGATGTGCACCTAGGTTATATCCAGCACTTGGCTATTGTGAATAGCAAGGCCAAGTACATAGGGATGCACAAGTTATTCTGAATTGGTGTTTCAGAATTCTTCAGGTATAGTTCTAGCAGTGGAATCACTGGGTCACAAGGCAGTTCTATTTTTGGTTTTTTGAGGAAATTCCATACTGTGTTCCATAGTTGCTATACCTGTCTGCATTCTCACCAACAGTGTACCAGGGTTCCCTTTTCTCCAAATACTCACCAGCACTTGTTGTTTGTTCATTTGTTGATGATAACCATTCTGACAGGTGGGAGGTGGTATCTTGTTGTGGTTTTAATTTGCATCTTTCTGATTGCTAGTGATGTTGAGCATTCTTTCACATGCCTTTGGGCCCTTTGTATGTCTTCCTTAGAGAAGTGTCTGTTCAGGTCCTTTGCCCATTTTTTAATTGTGCTGTCTGTCTCCCTGGTGTTGAGTCATAGAAGTTCTTTATGTATTTTGGAGCTAAAACCCTTGTATGAGGTGTCATTGGCAAATATGTTTTCCCATATGGTTTGTTCCCTTCTCATTTTATTGATGATTTCCTTAGCTGAGCAGAAACTTTTCAGTTTGATATAGTCCCATTTATTTATTTGTTCCTTTATTTCCCTTGCCTTGGAAGAAATATCAGTGAAAATAGTGCTGCGTGGGATATCTGCATTTTTTTTTTTGCCTATGTTTTCCTCTAGGGCTTTGTGGTGGTTGTTAAAGTCTTTTATCCATCTTGAGTTCATTCTGGTGTATGCTGTAAATTGGTGGTCTAATTTCATTTTTTTCTTTTGCTTGTCCAATTCTCCCAACACCAGTTGTTGATGAGGCTATCAGCACTTCATCTTATGTTCCTTCCCCCTTTGTTGAATATATATGTCCATAGAGTCCTGGGTTTATTTCTGGGCTCTCTATTCTGTTCTATTTATCTGTATGTCTGTTCTTGTGCCAGTACCAGTCTGTTTTGGTTATTATGGTTTTGTAATATACTTTGATATCTGGTATTGTGATTTCTCCTACTTTACTCTTCATTCTCAAGATTTGGGATCATTTTTGACTCCATATGAAAATTTTTAAAGATTTTATTTACTATTTTCAGAGAGAGAGGAAGGGAGAGAGGCAGAGAGGGAGAGAAACATCAATGTATCATTGCCATTCACCTGCCTCCAGCCCTGGACCTGGCTAGAGAGCTGGCTTGCTACCTGGTTATGTTGCCCTAGCTGGGAATTGAACCAGTGACCATTGGCTTTGCAGACTGGTGCCTTATCCACTGTGCCACTAGCCAGGGCTTCCGTATAACGTTTTAAAATATCTGTTCTAAGTCTGTGAAGTAAGACATTGGTACTTTCATAGGAATTGCATTGAATCTATAGATGGCTTTGGGTGGTAGGGACATTTTAATGATATTAATTCTTCCCAACCATGAACATTGTGTATGCTTCCATTAATTTGTGTCTTCCTAAATTTTTTTCTTCAGTGCTCTGTAGTTTTTTGAGTACATGTGTTTTATCCCCTTGGTTAAATGTATTCCTAAGTACTTTATTTTTCTTTTTGCTATAGTAAATGGGATTTGTTCTCTAGTTTCTTTCTGTTTCACTGTTGGTGTATAAAAATGTCTTTGTTTTCTGGATATTGAATTTTTATCCAGCTATTTTCCCAAGTTCACTTATTAGGTTGAATAGTTGTTTTTCTTTTATAGAGTCTTTATTTTTATTTACTTATTTATTTTAAATTTTAAAATTATTTTTAGAGAGAGGGGAAGGGAGAGAGGCAGAGAGGGAGAGAAACATCAATGTATGGCTGCTTTTCACCTGCTTCCAGCTAAGGACCTGCCTGGAGACCTGGCTTGCAACCTAGTTATGTTCCCTGACTAGGGAATAGAATCAGTGACCTTTGGGTTTACAGGCCAGCATCAATCCACTGAGCAACACCAGCCAGGGCTTGCTGAGCGTTTTTTTCATAAAAGGTTGCTGTACATTATCAAATGCTTTTTAAGCATCTATTGATATGATCATATGGTTTTTGTGTTTCATTTCGTTTATATTATGTATTACGTTCATTGCATTGCAAATATCATACCATTCTTGCATCCTTAAGATGAATCCCACTTGATCATGGTGTATGACATTTTTAATATTTTAGTGGATCTGGATTGCCAATATTTTGTTGAGAATCTTGGCATCTATGTTCATCAGAGATATTGGCCTGTAGTTTTCTTTCTTATTTATTTATTTATTTAAAATGTAATGTTGTTGTATTACATCCATCCCCTTTTTGCTCCCCTCTGTCTTCTTACCTACCCACCCATTCCCCTCCAAAGTCAATCCCACCTGTTGTTCATGTCCATGGTTCCTTCATATGAGGTTTTTGTCTAAACTTCTCCCCTTCCTTGCCTCTTCCTGCCCCCTCCCCTAACCCCTTTCTCCTTGCCCAATGAAGGTCTATTCACTGTATTCATATATCTGGTTCTGTTTTGCTTGTTGTTAGTTTTGTTCATTATTGTCCTGTAATGGATAAAATCATATGGTATTTGTCTTTCACTGACTGGCTTATTTCACTAAGCATAATACTTTCTAGTTCCATCCATGTTGTTGCAAAGGTTAGGAGTTCCTTCTTCCTTTATGCTGTGTAGTATTCCATTGTGTAAGTGTAACAAAGTGTCTTGATCCAATCATCCACTGATGGGCACTTAGGCTGTTTCCAGCACTTGGCTATTGTAAATAGTGCTACTATTAACATAGGTGTACATAGGTTCTTCTGAATTGGTGTTTCAGGATTCTTCAGGTATAGTCCTACTAGTGGAATTGTAGAATCAAAAGACAGTTCCATTTTTAGTTTTCTGAGGAAACTCCATACTGTTTGCCATAGTGGCTGCACCAGCCTGCATTCCCACCAATGATGCACCAGGGTTCCCTTTGTCCCACATCCTGCCAACACTTGTTGTTTGTTGATTTCTTGATGATTGCCATTTTGACAGGTGTGAGGTGATATCTTATTGTGGTTTTAATTTGCATCTCTCTGATGACTAGTGATGTTGAGCATTCTTTCATAAGCCTCTGGGCCCTTCGTATATCTTCCTCAGAGAGCTGTCTGTTCAGGTCCTTTGCCCATTTTTTAATTGGGCTGTCTCCCTGGTGTTGAGTCACATTTGTTCTTTATATATTTTGGAGATCAAACCCTTGTGTGAGGTATCATTGGCAAATATGTTTTCCCATACAGTTAGTTCCCTTTGAATTTTGCTGATGTTTTCTTTAGCTGAACAGAAACTTTTCTATTTGATATAGTCTCATTTTGTTGATATGTTCTTTTTTTTCCTTTGCCCTTGGTGAAGTATCAGTAAACATATTTCGGTGTAGGATATCAAAGTGTTTACTGCCTATATTTTTCTCCAGGACCTTTATGGTGGCACTGCTGATGTTTAAATCCTTTATCCATCTTGAGTTTATCCTGGTGTATGGTGTAAGTTGGTGGTCTAGTTTTATCTTTTTGCATGTTGCTGTCCAGTTCTCCCAACACCACATGTTGAAGAGACTGTTTTTACTCCATTTTATGGTCCTTCCCCCTTTGTCAAGTATTAGTGGACCATAGAGTCCTGGGTTAATTTCTGGGTTCTCTATTCTGTTCCTTGATCTATATGTCTATTTTTATGCCAGTACCAGAAAGTTTTCATGACAGTAGCCTTGTAGTATTATTTGAAGTCTGATATTGTGATTCCTCCTACCTTGTTCTTCTTTCTCAAGATTGCTGTGGCTATTTGTGGGCATTTTTGGCTCCATCTAAATTTTTGCAGTATTTTTTCTATTTCTGTGAAGTCTTTCATTGGTATTTTAATTGGGATTGCATTGCATCTATGGATTGCTTTGGGTAGTATGGACATTTTAATGATGTTAATCCTTCCCATCCAGGAACATGGTATATGCTTCCATTTATGTGTATCTTCCTTGGTTTCTTTCTTCATTGTTCTGTAGTTGTCTGAGTATAGGTCTCTTACCTCCTTAGTTAAGTTTATTGCTAGGTACTTTATTTTTCTTGTTGCTATGGTAAATGGGATTTGTTTTCTCACTTCTATTTCTGATGTTTCATTATTGGCATATAGAAATGCTTTTGATTTCTGCATATTGACTTTATATCCAGCTATGTTGCTTAATTTGGTTATTAGGTTAAGTAAGTTTTTCGTGGAGTCTGTCGGGTTTTGTATGTACACTATCATATGATCTGCAAATAATGACAGTTTGACTTCCTCCTTTCCCATTTGGATATCTTTGATTCCTTTTTCTTCTCTGGTGGCTATGGCTAGAACTTACAAGACAATGTTGAACAGAAGTGGAAAAAGTGAACAGCGTTGTCTCATTCCTGATGTTAGAGGGAAAGCTTTTAGTTTTTGTCCATTAGGTATGACATTGGCTTCCAGTTTCTCATATATGACCTTTATGATGTTGAGGTATATTCCCTCTATTCCCATTTTGTTGAGGGTTTTAAATAATAAATGTTGCTTTACTTTATCAAATGCTTTTTCAGCATCTATTGTTATGATCATATGGTTTTTGTCTTTCAATTTGTTGATGTGGTGTATTATGTTTATTCATTTACCAATATTGTACCATCCTTGCGTCCCTGAGATGAAACCCACTTGATCATGGTGTATGATCTTTGTAATGTAGTGCTGAATCCGGTTTTCCAATATTTCGTTCAGAATCTTAGCATCTATGTTCATCAGGGATATTGACCTGTAGCTTTCTTTCTTAGTTGTCTGGTTTGGGATTAGAATAATATTGGCCTTATAGAAAGAGCATGGGAGATACTTCCTTCTTCCTTTTTTTTTTTTTTTTTTTGGTATAGGTTGAGAAGGATAGGTGTTAATTCTTTAAATGTTTGGTAAAATTCACCTGTGTATCCATCTGGTCCAGGCTCTTGTGCTTTGGGAGATTTTGGATTACTTCTTCAATTTCACTAGTTGTTATTGGCCTATTTAGTCTTTCTGCTTCTTCTGGCTTCAGTTTTGGTAGATTATACATTTCCAGAAATGTGTCCATTTCACCCAGGTTGTCATATTTCTTGTCACATAGTTGTTTGTAATAATTTCTTACAATCTTTTGTATTTCTGAAGTATCAGTTGTGATTTCTCCTCTCTCAGTTGTGATTTTGTTTATTTGGGTCCTCTCTCTCTTTTTCTTGATGAGTCTGGATAAGGGCTTGTCAATTTTGTTTATTTTTTCAAAGAACCAGCTCCTGGACCTTTTGATTCTTCAAATCATAGATTGAATCTCTGAGTTATTTAGTTCTGCTCTGATCTTGATGATTTTCCTCCTTCTACTTTCTCTGGGCTTTGTTTGTAGTTGCTCCTCTAGTTTTTGCAGCTTTATGATTAGGTTGTTTTTATAAACTTCTTGTGATCTTTTTGGTAGACCTGTATTGCTATAAATTTTCCTCTGAGGACTGCCTTTGCTGTGTCTCATAGGTTTTGGAGTGTTGTGTGTTGATTATTATTTGTTTCCAAGAACTTTTTGATTTCATCTTTGATCTCATTGTTAACCCATTCATTACTTAAAAGCATGTTATTCAGTCTCCAAGAGTTAGAGTATTCCCGCCCCCCCCCCCACCCTTGGGATCGTTTTCTAGTTTGAAGCCATTGTGATCTGAAAAGATGCTTGGTATGATTTCAGATTTCCTGTATTTGTGGAGGCTTGTCTTGTGACCTATCATGTGGTCTACCTTAGAGAATGATCCTTTTGCATTTCAAAAGAATGTGTATTTTGCTTCTTTGGAGTAAAAGACTCATCAGTTAAGTCCATTTCCTCTAGTGCATTGTTCAATGCCAATACATCTTTGGTGATTTTTTGTTTGCAATATCTACTCATTGTTGATAGTGGGGTATTAGAATCCACTACTATTAGTGTGTTGCTGTCTATATATTTCTTGAAGTCCTCCAAGATTTCTTTTTAATATAGTTCGGAGCTGCTATGTTTGGTGAGTATATGTTTATCAGAGTTATTTCTCCTTGATGGATTGTTCCCTTAATTATTATGAAATGTCCTTCTTTATCCCTTCTTATGGCCTTCATTGTAAAATCTATTCTGTCTGAAATAAGTATTGCTACTCCTGCCTTTTTTTTTTCATGACTGTTTGCTTGATATATATTTTCCTATCCCTTCACTCTCAATCTGTGTCAATTTTTTGTTCTCAGTTGGATCTCTTGAAGACAGCATATATGTGGGTCATGTTGTCTTATCCATTCGGCTACCCTTTTTCTTTTCATTGGCACATTTAATCTGTTTACATTTAATATTGATTGATACTTAGTCATTGCCATTTTCTCCATTTGTGTCTGTATTCCTCTTTGGCTATCTCTGTTTCTTCACTTTTTTATTTATTTTTTTCTTTTTAAAGCAGACCCTTTATCATTTCTTGCAATGCTGGTTTGGTAGAGATGTTTTCCTTTAGTCATCTCTTGTCTGTGAAACTCCTTATTTCTCCTTCCATTTTGAATGAGAGCCTTGCTGGGTATAGTTTTCTTGGTTTCCCATTAGTTGAAATACTTTTTGCCATTCCCTTCTGGCTTGAATTGTTTCTTTTGAATAATCATTTGATAGCCTTATTGGAGCTCCCTTATATGTTATTTGTCATTTCTCTCTTCATGCTTTTAGGATTCTCTCTTTGTCTTTGAAATTTGCCATTTTAATTATAATATGCCTTGGAATTGGTCTGTTAGGGCTGATCTTCATTGGGATCCTCTGTACTTCCTGAACTTGATTAATGTTTTCACTCATCATATGAGGGAAATTTTCTCTCATTAATTTTTTGAACAGGTTTTCAATTCCTTGTTTCTGTTTTCCTTCTGGTATCCCTATGATACGGATATTGTTATATTTCATGTTGTCCTGCACCTCTCTTAAACGCTCTTCAATCTTGTTCAGCCTTTTTTCATTCTCTTGTACTGTCTTGGAATATTTGTCTACATTGTCCTCCAACTTGCTGATCTGATCCTCTGCTTCCTCTGTCCTACTGTTGATTCCTTCTACTGTATTCTTCAATTCAGAAATTGTATTCTTTATTTTCTCCTGGCTCTTACTGATAGTTTCTAATTCCTTTTTGATGCTGGTGTAGCTCTCAGTAAGTTCCTTGTAACTTCCCTGGAGTTGTTTATAGTTTTCTTTGATGTGGCTGAGCTCAATGAGCTTCTCTATCATCATTCTTTTGAATTCCATTTCTGATATTTCATGTGCCTGTGTTTCATTTGGTGATTTTTCTGGGAATTCTTCCTTCCCTTTTGATGATGGACTAATTATTTTCCCCCCATTTTGGTTGTCTCTTATTGCTTGTTTTTTTTCCCCACCCTTGGATTATACAGCTTTGCTTCTTTGCCTTTGTTGAGCACCCTTCTGTGTTGGGAGATTTGTGGAGTCCAATGTTGCATTCTCCTAAATTTTCTCCACTTGTTGCTTTTGGGGTGGCCTTTATGTGGTTAACTTGGGTTGTCTGGTTGTATTCTGGATTGGTTGTGTATGTTGCTTCTTTCCTTCCAGGTGGCTGGTTGAAAGACACTCCTATCCTTTCTCATATACTGTTTTTGAGCTGCTCCTAAAACAGAACCACCAGTCCAGGCAAAATAACCATATCTTCAGTGATATCTTTATCTTTTACTTCCCTTTCACCTGCCTATAAATGTAACTATATACCCAAAACCTCCAAGGTAACCCCCTCTCTTAATCACACCCTCAGCTGCAATTGAGCCAGTCTTAATAGCGATGTAGATATATTAAGACTCTTATACGAGGAAAAGAAATGGTTAAGTTGACTAAGGTATAGATAGTTTTGAAGGGTGCAGAGGAGTAGGAAAGATAGCAGGGCTATGAGAGAGAAATCCAACTTTTCTTTTCTATAGAAATGAGGACAGGAGAATCAGATAGACTCAAGTATGAGTGAACAGTGTACGGCTATGTATATAGTTGCCGCATCTACCTCCCTGTTCACCCTTAATGATCCCTGATTGGTTGAGGTGGGGCCAGGACCTGTGGGCTTTTAGCAGAAGGGAAAAGAAAAGAATAAAGAAAGGGTTTAGGTGGCTGGGGAGGGAGGAATACTTAGATTGAGGACTGGGAATGGGTTGTAGCCAGAGAGTGAGTAGTCTTTAAATCAAGAGTAGGGGGAGGGTCTTGGGTATTTAGGTGGATTGTGATGGGGGAGAAGTAAAAATATGTGAGTTAGGATACACTATGGTATAAACACTATGGTATAAAAATTAGTGCATTTTACTTAAAATGCACTAATTGTGAGGCTGGAAGTAACTTTTGAAAAGGATATGTTAGGGATTAATAGTTCAAGTAGCTCTCATTGTAACTGAGGTGCTTGAGATTAGCAATGATCTATTTCCTGAGTCTGCCTCTTTTTGTTGGTTTGGTGTCTGCAGTCTACAATCTAGCTGTGTGGTCTTGGAGTGGCAGGGCCTATGGTTATCACAGTCAGGGTTGATTCTGAGTGTCAGCCCCCAGGTAGGCTGAGCCTCCAGTATCCTATCTGGGTTTCAGTGCTGCTGGTGTTCTGGGGCCCTCCCTTTTCTGCTTCAGTTTGAAGTCCAGCAGGGTGCTTCTGTGATGTCTATGGCTGCTCCTCCCCCTCCAGCTCCTGGAGGACATTCCTGCCTGGGATGGGCACCTGGTTCCCCTACAGGGTGGTCTACAACCTTGCTGGCTCCCGTGATGAATGGCCCTGTCCCTGCACCTCCTGGAGGAGGCAGTCCCCATCCGCCAACAGTGCCCACAGTCCACCAACAGTGCCGGGGGCCCCCTGGTGAGAGCCAACCCTCCAGGCAGTCCAGCTGTCTGAGGAGTCCTTCACGGCACCTCTATGATGTGAGCCCAGAGTGTCCACAAGCACAGCCTTTGTTGCCTGCATTAGGCGGGTCAGTTGCCCCAGCTGCAAGTTCCTGGCTTGCAGTTTGGAGTTTCCGTGGCAGCCTGGGGGTCCAGTGTGGGTGTGCGGGGCTGGGCCTCCCCCTTCGCAGGGGCTTCAAGCTGCCCTCTCCCCCGTGGCCCAGCAGCACCATTTTCAGCCCTCTTGCTGCTCCGGCCAGTGCATTTCCCTGCTCCCCAGCTCCTGCTCCCCACTGGTCTCATGTCCTCTACCTCTGGCCCAGTGAGGGGCTTCCTTTTTCTGTTAAAGGAGTGAGGCTTTCACACAGTCTCCTCCCTGCAAGAATTCAATTCCTCGTTCCCTCCAGCATTTGCCCTCACTACCCATACTTTACTGCTCAGCTTTCTACTCTCCAGGGAGCCTGGAGCTCGCTTCAGTTAAAGATGCCCCTCTGGGTAGAGCCACCACTGCCCAGAGCCAACCTCGGCCCGCTGGCCAGTTTGAAACTGTCTCACCTGCTCTCCTGTAGGTCTCTGCTGCCTCTGGGCTGTGCTCTCCTGAGTCCAGATGCGTACCACTCCAATTCTTAGGGACCTGCAGACATCTTTTGCTACCTGTCCTGTCCTCCAGCTGCTCTGGTACTTGAGAACGCCATCAGCACTGCTCTCTACTCTGTCACCATCTTTCCTCCTCTCTGTTTTCTTTCTTTGTTGTGTCTTGAGCTGGCCCTGAGATTAGAATAATACTGGCCTTATGGAAAGAATTTGGGAGTCTTTCCTCCTCTTGGATTTTTGGAATAGTTTGAGAAGGATAGGAGTTAGTTCTTCATTAAATGTTTGGTAAAATTCACTTGTGTATCTATATGGTCCATGACTTTTGTGTGCTGGGAATTTTTCGATTACTTCTTCAATTTCACTAGTTGTTGTTGCTCTGTTTAGGCTTTGAGCTTCTTGATTGATTCATTTCCAGAAATTTGTTCATTTCACCCAGGTTATCAAATTTCTTGTCATGTAGTTTGTAGTAATTTCTTACAATGCTTTGTATTTCTGTGGTATCAGTTGTGATTTTTCCTTTGTCATTTCTGACTTTATTTATTTGGGTCCTTTTTTTTTTTCTTGATGAGTCAAGTTAATGGCTTGTCAATTGTGTTTATTCAAAGAGCTGTCTCCTGAATTTATTGATCCTTTGAATTGTTCTTTTTGTCTCTATGTTATTTAATTCTGCTTTGGTCTTTATTATTTCTTTTCCTCTATTCACTTTGGGTTTCATTTGTTGTTGTTCCTCTAGTTCTTGTAGTGTATGGTTAGGTTGTTTATGTGAGCTTCTACTAGCAGGTCTGTATTGCTCTGAACTTCCCTCTCAGGACTACCTTCATCGTGTTCTGTAGGTTTTGGGCTGTTGTATGTTCACTTTCATTTGTTTTTAGAACCTTTTTGATTTCTTCCTTGATCTCATTGTTAACCCAATTATTATTTAATAGTGTGTTATTCAGCCTGCATGCATTTGAATGTTTTTGTGTTTTTTCTTTGAGCTTGGTTTCTAGTTTCAAGCCCTTGTGGTCTGAGAAGATGCATGATATAATTTCAAGGGTTTTGAATTTGTGGAGGCTTGTTTTGTGTCCTACCATGTGATCTATTTCTGTGGAAGTTCCATATGCATTTGAAAAGAAAGTGTGCTTTGCTTCCTTGAGATGAAAAGTTGTATATATAATTAGTTAAGTTCACATGATGTAGATTGTGGATTGATGTTCAATAATATTATATCCTTGGTGTTTCTTTGCTTGGACAATTTGGCCTTTGTTGGCAGTGGGGTGTTAAAATCCCCTACTATGATTGTATTGTCTATATCCTACAAAGGACTACAAAATCCTCTACAATTTTTCTTATATAATTGGGTACACATATGTTTGCAAGGGTTATGTGTTCATGATGGATTTTACCTTAAGTATTAAAAAATGTCTTTCTTTGTCTTTTTTGGTGGCCTTTGTTGTGAGGTCTAGTATTTTGTCTGATATGAGTGTTGCTACCCCAGCTTTTTTTTGTGTGTGTCCATTTGCTTGGAATATGTGTTCCATCCCTTCACTTTCATTTTATGTAGATCTCTTTTTTTGAGATGGTTCTCTTGAAGACAGCATGTATGTGGGTCCTGTTTTCTTATCCACTTAGCTACCCTATGTCTTTTGATTGGAGCATTTAATCCATTTACATTTAAGATTATTATTGATAGGTACTTATTCATTGTAATTTTTAATCTTTGTACTTGTGTTTTTCTCTCTCTCTCTCTCTCTTTCCCACTTTATTCCTCTTCTTATAGCAGTCCCTTTAACATCTCTTGTAATTCTGGTTTGCATTCTTTTAGCTTTTTTTTTGTCTTGGAAATGCTTTATTTCACCTTCCATTTTGAATGATAGCTATGCTGGGTAGAGTAGTCTTGGTTGTAAGCCTTTAATTTTCATTGCTTGGAACTTTTTGCCATTCTTCTCTGGCTTGTGGTGTTTCTGTTGAGAAATCAGCTGATAGCCTTATCAGAACTCCCTGGTATGTTATTAGCTGTTTCTCTCTTGCTGCATTTAGGATTTTCTCTTAATCTTTCAATGTTGCCACTTTAATTGTGATGTGTCTTGGAGTAGACCTGTTTGGGTTCATCTTCATTGGTAGCCTCTGTATTTCTTGGACTTGGATAGTTTTTTCTTTCATCAACTTCGGAAAGTTTTCCATCAGTACTTTTTCAGACAGGTTTTGTATTCCTTGTTCCTCTTCCTTTCTTTCTGGCATCCCTATGATATGGATAGTGTTACATTATATGTCCTGCAGCTCTCTTAACACCTCTTCATTCTTTTTTAGTCTTTTTTCATTTTGTTGTAATGTCCATGTATTTTTTTCACATTGAATTCCAATTCACTGATTTGGTTCTCTGCTTCCTCTCACTGGCTTTTGATTCCTTCTATTGTGTTCTTCAGTTTAGAAACTGTATTCTTCATTTCCTCGTGGTTCTTATTGATGGTTGCTATGATTTTTTTTATTACTGGTATAATTTTAGTAAGTTCCTTGTAGTTTTCCTGGAGTTCTTTGTAGTTTTCTTTGAGCTCACTGAGCTCTTTGAGCTTTATTTGAACCATTGTTTTGAATTCCATGTCTGATAGTTTGCTAGTCTCTATTTTATTTATCTATCTTTCTGGCATTTTTCCTTTCCTTTCTCTGATGGACTATTTCTTTTTCTCTGCACTTTAGGTGTTTCTTCTTGTTTGTTTTTGTTTCTTTGATTAAACTGCATTGACTTTCTGCTTTTGTAGCACTATGAAGGAGGTTTGTGGTATCCTTACTATAGGTGGGTTAGGAGTATGAGGTAAAAGTGAGAGAAAGAGAAGCTTAAGAGATGTGTGGAGGGAAGGAAAGTGAAATTGAGATGCTATAGGGAGAAGGAATACTAAGAGTGAGGAGCAGGGTCTACACTAGGATAAGGAAAAACTCTAATTGTAAATGAAAGAAGGAAAAGAATGGAGGAAGATATGAGTGAAGTAGGAGAGAGGAATGCTATGATTTGAGATTTGAGATACCTGAATAGTGAAGATCTATAAATTACTTTGCATAGACATCACAACTAACTCCCTATCCACACTCAGTGAGCAATTATTAGTCAAGCTGGAGAGAGAGCAAGTGTGTTTTATGTACAGAAAAAAAGACAGTGTGTAATGACTACTAACAAAAAGATAATGGTTTTGAGAGGCTGGATAGGGGAGAAATAATTAGGGTGTAAATTGGAAATGAGTTGTAACAGGAGAGAAAATAGAATTTAAAACAGAAGTAACAAGAGGGAATTGGGTGCTAATATGGAATGAGAGAAGGAAGGTGTAAAATATGAGATTTGCAATACACTTCTTGTGAGAACAGAAAATGAATGTTAAAAATAATATGTTGGGGACTATACTTCATGTAGAAGATCACAGTGTATTTCTTCATATCTGGTTTATTTTCCCCCTTTCTTCCCTTTCTGGCTTTGCCCCCAGTGATGTCAGATCACTTCCTCATCTAGGCCTAGATAAGCTATTTTTCAAGTAGCAGTGCTCTATTTCCTGTGTCTGCCTTTTTTCCTTCATCAAGTCTCTGTAATGTGCAGTCAGGCTTAAGCACCTTGGGGTGTGGGACTGAGCAGTCTGTTTCTGTCAGGGCCAATGGGTTTCTGTGCCCCCTTTCTGGTTGAGACTATAACTGGAGCTTGCTGTGCTGCCTCTGCTAGCTGCCCGCAGCAGTCCTGCCAGCCAGTGTGCACCTTAGGGCTGAGCAATTTGCCATCTGTCACCATCAGTGTAGGCCCTGGATGCTTCACCCCCATTCCTGCCAATCTGCTAGAAGCCACTTATTTTCAGTTGAGAGTTCCCACAGTCTCCTCCAAATTACACAGTTCCTCCCACCTGCTATTGCCACGTGGAATCCCTGAATCCCTCCAGGAGTGTGACTTCCAGTTGTTCTGAGTCTGCACTTTCTATACACACTATTTGCTGCTAAAATATTCAGTTAACTATCTGGTCTGAAGCTGTCTTTAGAGAGAACCACCATATATTCTGGGTCAAGCTACCTGGTGACTTTGTTTAGGAGTCATGGGCCTGCAGCTCCATGCTATGCACCCAGGTCACACTAACTTGCAGCTCTCTGTAATCTCTGGATCAGTTGCACCAGAATCCAGATGCTTCCCACACCAACTCCCTGCAACTTTTATCTGTCCCATGTGTTTTGCCATCTCCCCTGGCAGCTCAGAAACAAGGGCAAACACTCAGCGCTGCCCACTTCCCTGCTGCCATCTTCTCCACAGTTGTTGACATTTAGAAAAAAAATTTTATTGTATTGATTTTGCTGTTAGCTTTGTCCCAATTTTTCCCCCTTGCTCCCCTCTACCTAACACCCCCTTCTCTCCAGCGCTACCATTCCCCTTAGTTCATGTCCATGGGTCATGCATGTGAGTTCTTTGGCTTTTAGCTTTTCCTGTACTATTCTTAACATCTCCCTGCATCTACCAACTATGCTTCTTAACCCCTGGGCCTTTCCCCCCTTTATTCCCTTCCCCCTCCTGTCTGACACCCCTCCAAATGTTCTCCTTATCTCTAATTGTCTGATTAGCTTTTGTTTATATTTTTTAGATTCTTTTGTTAATAGTTGTGTTTGTTGTCTTTTTTTTAAAAGATTTTATTTCATTATTTTTTAGAGAGAGGCAGAGAGGGAGAGAGACATCAGTGTATGGTTGAGTTCCACCTGCCTCCAGCCACAGACCTGGCTGGAGACCTGGTTTGCAACCTGGTTATGTGCCCTGGCTGGGGAATTGAACCTGTGACCTTTGGATTCGCAGGCTGGTGCCTTAACCACTGTGCTACCAGCCAGGGCTTTTTATTGTTCATAATTATGATCCTCTTTTTCGTAAGTAAGTCCCTTTAACATTTCATATAATAATGGCTTGGTGATAATGGACTCATTAAGCTTTACCTTTTCTGGGAAGGACTTTATCTGCCCTTCTATTCTGAATGATTGCTTTGCTGGATAGAATAACCTTGGTTGTATGTTTCTGCTTTTCATCACTTTGAATATTTCTTGCCTGAAAAGTTTCTTTTGAGAAATTAGCTGATAGACTTATAGGAACCCTGTTGTAGGCAACTCTTTTTGTTTCCTTTTGCTTCTTTTAACATTCTCTTTTTCTTTAATCTTTGACATTTCATTATGATGTGTCTTGATGTGGTCCTCTTTGGGTCTAGCTTATTTGGGACTCTGTGTTTCCTGGACTAGTATGTATATTTCCTTCATCAAATTTGGGGAGTTTTTCTTCATAATTTTTTCACATACATTTTCAATTTCTAGCTCTTCTTCTTATCCTTCTGGCACCACTATGCTTCAGATATTGGCATGTTTAAAGTTGTCCCAGAGGTTCCTATGCCTCTCCTCATTTTTTCAATTCTTGTTTCCTCTTTCAGTACTTGTTGATTGTTTATTTCTTCCTTATGTTCCAAACCATTGATTTGTACTCTGGTTTCCTTCCCTTTTTACATTTGGTTTCAGGTGGATTTTTCTTAGTTTCTCATAGTCTAGCCTTCATGTCTTCCTTTCTGTGTTTGCTGCATTTAAGCATATCTGTCAAGTCTATGAGCATCTTAATCACCAGTGTTTTGAACTTTGCATCTGATAGGTTGACTATCACCTTGGCTGTTAGGTTGGCTATCTCTTTGTTGCTCAGTTCTCCCCTTGGCCCCTTGATCTGCTCCCTCTTTTAGGCCACACTTCTTGTCTCCTCAGTTTGACAGCTTTATATGTTTGCTTCTGTGTCTTAGGTAGTTCTGTTATACTTGTTACAGTCTAAGAGGCAAAGCCTTAGGAATTTATCACTTTGGGGAGACCCATTTCACCACTGTTGTAGTGCTGTGAGGAGAGGTCTAAGAGGGGACAATGCTGCTTGTCCATTGATACTGGCAGATTGTTTCTCCACCCTAACCCCAATTGGTTTTCATAGTCAGAAGCAATATGGGTCTATTTTCCCAATGCTAGCACCATGGGCTGCATGGTCTAGCCCTGGGAATGCTTCCCAGGTTTAAATGTATGACTATGCTTTTCACTGCAGTTTCAGCTCTGATGCTGCCCTGTCACTCTCCTCCCTGGCTCTGCCCTTCTTACCTGTCTGGCTATTTCTTTACTTCTTTGTTTGTTGCACTTCCATGTAGTTTGAGTTTCTGAAATTTTTGTGTTGTTTTTATTTAGTTTTGAGGTATATATAAATTTCTTCTAGTTGTGAGGGAGACTACCTATGCCACCTTCTTGGCTGGAAGTCTTCTCCCTATTTTTTCACATTATAGATTCAAAACAATTCCAGGAAACCAGAGATGGGTCCTATAGATGTTAAGCCTTTGTGTTATGACTTTAATTACAAAGCTCTCATTGGCAGTAGATTTCCTAATGTTTTGGAGGTAGCAGTAATTTAACTTCAGGCAGAAAAGATTTAACTTAAGGCCCATGTAATTCCCAAATCATCAGTACACACATCATCTAAAAGTATGCAAAAAATTCAGTAACACAAAGGTAATTTTCTGGGAAAGTCAAAATAATATACAGGTCTTTGACCAGAAATAAAGATTTCTATGTGTGCATAGAGAATTATCTAGTAGGCAAATTTGGATTTATGTTACTCATCATAATTTAATGCAGAGTATTGATAATTTATTAATTTAGTTTTATTTTTTTAACAAAAGAGATAAGGTGGTTAAGGAAAGAACACAGATACACTAAGACCAAGACAGGAGAACTCAACAAAAATTAGAGAAAAGAAAGAAAGAAGAGGATGATAGAAAAGCAGTGAGAACTTCTGACTGAAGAAAGCCTGACTGTGCTAATATAAATATTTGAACTTTCTTGTGGTTTGCAGAAAGATGGTCCCATAATGAATTGGATGCTCTCAGTGTTCTATCTAGTACTAGAATGCCTATTTCACTCATTCATCCAGTTATTCATTAATTCACTCATTGCAATAAACTTATTTGATTTTTTAAAAAATATTTTATTATTTTTAGAAAGAGGGGAAGAGAGAGAGGCAGAGAGGGAGACAGACATCAATGTATGGTTGCTTTTCACCTGCCTCCAGCCACAGACCTGACTGGAGTCTTGGTTTGCAACCTTGTTATTATGTGCTCTGGCTGGGGAATCGAACCTGCAACCTTTGGGTTCACAGTCCAGCACCTTATCCACTGTGCTACCAGCCAGGGCTATTTGATTTTTTATTACCTTGTCACTATGCTGAGACCTAGAAATACAGCAGTGAACACAATCTGAAATCTTTGCCTTCATGGAGCTTACAGTTCTCTTGGAAAAGGATGTAGACAAATTTTTACAAAATGCTAAGTCCTATAATATGTGCAGAGAAATATAAGAACATCCAGTAATTCTGGAGCATCCAATCCAGAGTGGGAATTAGGGAGGATTTTATTACCCAGTGAAACATATTAAACAAACTAATCTTCTCAGTAATAGAATAGCTTGTTATAGAATTTCACTACTAATTTTCAAAAGGAGTGTCTGATTTATTCACATGACTTTAAAACTAATCAATTAAACCAAAGTTGGCAAGCAATTTTTTATGTGCCAAGCACTCTATTGTCATTATTTGGTGATTTATGGCTTGAAATAGGATTTACATTGTGAGTTATTTTCTTTAGTATATAATTTCTGTTCTGGTTCTGGAGCCCTTTGCTTCAGATACCTTTAATATAAGAGGGTGTCCTAGTCATAAAAACTCCACATGTGTTGATTTTCCCCAGCCTTGAATGATAAAATAGGAAGGAAGAGAAAATTAATTACAAAATTAACACTGCCAGAGCTCTTTAGAAAACTAACTCAAGTTTTTACTGAAATTTGAAAATAACTTCAAGTTTTAGCAAAGTGAGACAATACAAAGATAAAAAGCTTGGTTTTGAAAAATAGGCAGAGGCAAAGAAGGGGAGCAGCTTAGACAAGAACCTAGTATAAAGGAACCATGGACATGGACAACAGGTGGGATTGACTTTGGGGGGAAAGGGTGGGTGGGGAGGGGGACAGAGGGGAGAAAAAAAGGGATG
>PVIW01015737.1:0-18814 GCA_004026585.1 Noctilio leporinus | reverse complement strand
GGGAGAAAAAAAGGGATGGATGTAATACAACAACAATAAAATTTAAAAAAAAAAAAAAAAAGACATCAATGTATGGTTGCCTTTCACCTGCCTCCAGCCACGGACCTGGCTGGAGACCTGGCTTGCAACCTGGTTACGTGACCTGGCTGGGGAATCAAACCAGCGACCTTTGAGTTTGCAGGCCGGTGCCTTATCCACCAGCCAGGGCTTTGCCATTCCATTCTTACTACGCAAGTACCACCTCCTTGGAAAAGTCCTCCTGACCACCCTACCTCCCCACCAGCCTCTCCCTAACCCTTTACCCAGCTTTGGGTTTTTTCACAGCACTTATTACATTACATATTTACTCGCTTACTGTATTTTGTTTATCTTCTCCACTAGATGGGAGCTTCCCGAGGGCTGACTTTGTCTGTTTTGTCCCTGGATTAGAGTAGGTGCTTATTAAATAGGTATCGAATGAACAAATGGATGCTGTGAACAGAGTAGGCTTGAATGAATGGGTGGATAGCGTTCAACCTTTACTGGGCTATGCTATTGATAATCCTCCCTCTGTCTGATCTACAAAGGGAAAGATATGACTACTCCTACCAAAGTGGAGGAAAGCAGGAGAAGTGGCCCCGAAAGACTAGAAATCCAAAACCTCCTGCCTCAGATTATCAACATGCTTAGGTCTGGCTTTGCCAAAGCCATGAAAACCCTGGACATTTAAGAACACAAATTAATCTTGCAAAATGGAATGGATATTTAAGGTGGTTAATTCCAGAGAAAAGAATAACCCAATAAACAAGTTTTCCTTTAACAGACTAGGCACTGTGTAGCTTACGTAAGTAGCAATCATATTGTCAGCATCATCCTTTTGAGAATGGCAGAAAGACATGTTCTACTCAAGCTGTCCCCACAATAGAGTGATTCATGGTTACAGACCCCACCTAGGGCTGCTTCTGGCACCTGCAGACTGCTGGGCAATGGCCCAGAAGTGGCCCTGTGAGTGAACAGGAAGCTTTGGCAGTGGGAACTCTGCTCACACACTTGAGATAACACTGCAACTGCCCCAGAACTGGGCCAGCCTGCCCCAGACAGTGGGTCTCTTCACTCTTATGGAGGCACATCCTCTGTCACGTAGCTAGGACACATCCCTTTACAGGTGACTCACTTTCTGCTCTGCTGTAAGGATGGGTTGTTAATATAATTTTAAATAATGGGATACAGAGTGCATTCACCTAGAAGCTGAACAGCCTTTAAAGTCAGGACAGCACCCTAAGTCTGGGGAACTCATGGATCACTCACCATTCAGCATATGCTACCACAGCTCCTGAGGGCTCTTGACCCCACACAGAGGCTGCTCCATGAGGTAATCCCAGCCCCTTCTCCTTTCGGGTGCAATCAGCCAGCATACAGGCCCCTTTTCATTGTCAGGATTGTCATTCTTTCCTTTTCCTTCTTTCCTTCCTTCCTTCCTTCCCTTTCCTTTTTCTTTCTCTTCATCCGAGGGCCTGCTTATTGATTTTAGAGACAGGGGAAGAGAGGAAGAGACACAGGAAGGAAACATTAATGTGAGAAACACTGATCAGTTACCTCATGTACCAATTGGGGACCAAACCTGCAACCTAGGCATGTGCCCTGGAGAAAGGAACCCAGAACCTTTCGGTTCACTGGACAATGCTTGAACCCAGCCACACCGGCCAGGGCACCAGGATTTTATTTCTAATTACCATGTGGATGTAGGATTTTAAAAACTAGTATGTAGAACTACAAAGGTTCCAGACTCTTCAAAAGCTATTACACTTATGGCCTTGATATCATTTCTGACTTTTTCCAGATATGATAACTGGGTAGCCCAGTTAGATTTCTGTTTTCTGTCTTTATTTCAGAAATTGGAGTTCACCAAATCTCTTGCTTCCTTCTGTTTCAGGCTTTCTGGAGACAAAGACAGACTCCTTTTTCTTAGGACAATAGGGTTCACTGAAATTCCAAATGATTGTTCTTCTACACTAAAAACAAAAACTATTCTATCTTTTCTAAACACTTGACAATATGCTGGCTAGATGGCCAAAGCTCACAAGGCTGCACTTACTGAGGGACAGAATAAAAATAACCTAGGCGGGCTTCACTTTAGGGTTCTCAGTACAGACCTAATGACTTGTTGTTTCTTGTCCCGAGGCTGCTTCAAGTAGATACACTATGGGGTTCCCCATCTGCAGCTTGGTAGAAAACAACATTCTTTAGCAACCTGGATGCAACTGGCAAGACAATGCCACAGCCTGCCTTTGTAAGCAGGAGGCAGGGGCATTAGCTGTATTGTTTCTGGATGTTGGCATAACTGTGGCCCTGCCCTGTGGTCCTTCGGAACAAAAAACGTGAAGTTGAATCTTTTTTGTTGGGGTAGATTAGGGAGTATACTGAGCTCCAAGGAAAACAGACAGAGGACTCCTGACAGATGGGGAAAGGGTCACCCCCACAGCAGGGGGTCAGCCTGGAAGTGGGTACTATAGCAACCCACTGAGAATTATCCCTCGAATTAAAGGATGGTTGGATTCACTGGGTCTGCCCAGGCAGGAAACCTGGCTGGGTCTTTGTCAACCAACAGATGAGAGGCTGGTTTGCAGCTGTGTGATTTGACAGTTTGGTTGTGTTCAGACAGCTCTCTGCTGTGGAGATGACATCACTCCTGAGTCTCAGGCATGTGTGTATGTAAACCAGTGGCAGACCAAGAAGGGGTGCAGTGGGAAAGCCTGACCCAGATACAGGCAATGAGCAGTGAACTGTGTGAATACGGAATTTTAAACTGATTAAAAGTCAATTTGTTTGTTATTTTTAATTTTTTATTTATTGGGTTTAGAAAGAGAAAAAGGGAGAAAGAGAAAGATAGAAACATTGATTTCTTATTCCACTTACTTATGCATTCATTTTTGCTTCTTATATGTACTCTGATTGGGGATCAAACCCACAACTTTGATGTATCAGGATGATGCTCTAACCAACCAAGCTATCTGGCCAGGGCTTGTTTTTTATTGTTTTCATGCTCAAACAGTTTCAAATTATGTCAGTGATGAAATACTTCTCCCTCATAGCAGCAGACTTCTCCCACCCCTCCACCACCACTACCTTCATACATCACTGGGATAAACAAGCTCCAGGTGAGAAAATTATAAATCAGCAAGAGAATAAACAGAAAGTGAATGGCACCTAAGATTAAAAAAACGTTTTCATACCTAAAACTCCACTTTGTGCTACGGACCTTTCTGTTGAGCTTTGTGTTTCAATTACCTATTGCTGATTTTAAAACCACCCCAACATTTAGAGTGTTACAGCAACAATCATTTATTCATAATTCTGCAATTTTGGCAAGTCTTGATGAGAATGCCTCATCTCTGTTCCATGCTAGAGTTGGCACTTCCTGGTAGGCTTTTTCACTCATACATCTGGTATCTCAGCTGAAATGGGCTAAATATCTAGGGATGGCCAAGCATCTCACTCTTTCATGTGGCCTTTCCACAGAGGTCGCTTGGGATTCCTCACAACATGGTGGTCTCTTCTTTTTATTTATTAAAAAATTTTTTTTAAGATTCCATTAATTATTTTTAGAGAGGGGGGAAGGGAGAGAAGTAGAGAGGGAGAGAGACATCAACATGTGGTTGCTTTTCACCTGCCTCCAGCTATGGATTTGGCTGGAGCCCTGGCTTGCAACCTGGTTACGTGCCCTGGCTGGGAATCAAACCAGCAACCTTCGGGTTCGCAGGCTGGCACCTTATCCAATGTGCCACCAGCCAGGGCTGGTGATCTCTTTTTATGCAGCAGCTGGCTTTTCTCAGAATCTAAAGCCTGTCAGCCCTTCTTAATGGCTGGTTTTGGAAGTCCTAGAACATTATTTCTGCCACATTCTACTGGTCAAATCAATCTCAGGGCCAGCTCAGATTCAAGGGGAAGAAAAATACTTCATGATGGAGATGTTATTGTGACCATCTTTGGAAACATCGTCTACCTCACATTGTGCACTTTCATATTTTGCCTTTAACGGGGATAAAACTCATCAAGTTGGAAAAGATAGGTCCAGGTTTGACTTTTAAAAATTAAGGCCTTATAATCATCCTGCCTTGGCTCTGAATGGAAAAAATGGTCTCTTCATGCATTCCTAAGAAACAAGAGATGATAGGACACCAAACACAGCAGTGACATTTGAGAGAAAATACTAAGATGGGCCTGATTTGCCAAAACCTAAAATCCAAAGCTTGCTCAATTCTGTGTGACTGTGCAGTCCACAGGTTAGACTTGGTCTACCTCCAGAGGAAAAGTCAAGCAGGCACCATATTTTGGTTATTAGCCTTGGGTATTAGGTAACCTCCTGCGCTTTAGATTTACATCCTTTAAAACCAGTATTGTTGAAAACAGACCAACCACAGGATTTTTGTGAGCATCAGAATGCTTCCAGGTACTGTAATGTATGCTGTACATACATACCTGTTGAATTCCATCCTGGGTCAGAGAATTGCATCTCAGTCCAAACAGAATCCCCATGAGAGCAGATATGCATCAACACCATTCCACTGTCTTGGCCAGACACAGCTAATCCATCTCTACACACAACAGCACTTTGGTTCATAAAGCATTTTCAAGCTCAATGTCTCATTCTCTCCTATAAATAAATCAAGTCAACAGGCGGGCCCTGTGTAAATGCCCACAGTTTGCACGTATATCATAGCAGAATAGAGGTCATCACTTCCTTGGGACCCTGGAGAGCTTCCAAGCAGCGCTCTCTCCCCTTCCTCCAGGGATTTTCCAGGGTTCTTGTCCTCTGCTGGAGCAGAAGGCCCTGCAGCTCCTGTCCCCTTGGCTTTCAGGCCTGGTCTGACAGCCTTCTCTGCCTTTGCCCTTCCGTAGGTTGAATCCTGAGCCTGTGGGCAAGGTCAGTCAGCAAGACAGAGTGAGATGGCTCCCTACCTTTAGAAGGAGGTTGGGCAACCCCGCATTCCCCAGGCTTCCCTTGCACGGAAGCCAAGAAGTGGGCCTGCAGGGCAGTTCCCTGCCTGCGGCTTTACCCCGCCTTGGCCTGAACGGGTCTCTTGGGGTCTTTGGGCTCCATACCTCCCACTGTCCTTAATCGTCCTCTCACAGCAAAACCAATAACAGTAAGGGTGATGATAATAATAACAATAGTTTTGAGTGTCTTTGTGCCACAAACGCTTGGCCAAAGGAAAATGGGGCGTGGGGTCCTCCTCTCGCCCTTCGCGTTCTTTCTCACGCTCCCCCGGGTTGCCAGGTCCCGGCCCACAGCCTCTGCGCGCCCGTCCGCCGGTCGCCCCAGCGCCAGCCCACCACGCCCCCGCTCTCCTTCCCTTCACGCTCGCCCCGCAGTCACCTCCCGGCGCCCTGCTTTTGTTGCCCAGGCTTGTTTCTAACTTGAGAGAGTCGCCCGGCTCCTCGCCAGGTCACGTGCGTTAGTGACAACCTCTCGCAGGGCGGCCCCGGGGCGCCGGCGCCAGCGATTGGTCGGCCCGGGCCCGGCGCGGCCCCGGGGCGGGGCCCGCGGCGGGCGGAGCGGCCGATCAGCTGTTCCGAGCGCTGCACAACAACAAAAGGAGAGCGAGGGGCCGGCGGCGGCCAGCGGCGCTGCGATCCCAGGGCCCGCCCGGCCCCGCGCGCGCTGTCCCGGAACTCGCAGCTACCTCAGCAGCCCCGCGCCGCGCCGCGCCCGCCGGTCCCCCCGGAGCGAGGCGCTGCTGCTTCGCCGCCGTCCCCGCTGCAGGTCGGGCCCACGTAAGTGCGGGTGGGGCCGGGGCCCCGTCGGCACGTCCCGGGCGCCCGGGCGGCGCAGCGGGACTCGCACCCGGTGCCGTCGGGCCGGCCCCGCGGGGCCGCCGCCTGTGCGCTCCCCGGCCTCCCGCTGCCTCCCGGCTCTGCCCCAGGCCGCCCACCCCCCCTTCCCAAGGGGTCCCGCGGGCCCCGGTGCGGGCAGGGGCGGCCTCGCGGACCTGGGCCGGACCGGGCCGAGCCTCGGCGCGGGGCGGTGGTTCGGGGTTCGGTTTCCGCCTCCTCCCACGAGCTTGCCCGCTTTCCTGGCCGCGGCGACCTCCTCCTCCTCACTCCCCTGCCCTCCTGCTCCTGCCCTCGGCCGTCGGGCTGGGGCTGCCGGCCGCCGCCGTGGACGCGTCCCTCCCGGCCGGCGGCCCCGCGGCTCCTGCGCTGGCCTCCGGGCCGGGGCGGCGCGCGGCAGCACCGGGGCCCTGCGGCTCCCGGAACCCCGACCCTGCACGCCGCTGTGGGAGGTTGCACCTGTAGATAGAGCGCTTGACGGGCCCATCACACTTTACACCCTAATCAGGGTGATCCAGACGTGCCGCAGAGACTGCCGAGCGCTCTCCCTTGCCGTTTTATGAATAGGAAACCCGAGGTCCAGAGAGGTTGACTCACCCACACAGCCACTTAAAGGACAGGGCGTTTTCTCTTTCAAAGATGGAGATGAAGTTGAAGTGACAGGACCCCGTTTTCGTTGTGTTTCCCAATTACCTTCTATGTTGATTGCAAATCAAGTAGATTAAGGAAGGGCCCCTGA
Source organism: Noctilio leporinus (assembly GCA_004026585.1). NCBI lineage: Eukaryota > Metazoa > Chordata > Mammalia > Chiroptera > Noctilionidae > Noctilio > Noctilio leporinus. The sequence continues at coordinate 12,264 of PVIW01015737.1, read as the reverse complement.
CTATCGGTAACTTCCAAGGGCTCAGGCAAATATTTCTAAAAATAAACCTTTCCAGCCGACAAAGTAGTTTTGGGAAAAGGGTGGGGAGCCACCTGCGGGGTCATGGAACGGAAGTTACGAAGTGCTCCAAGATCCTGACATCCCTTCGCAACTGAAATAGATGTTTCGTTGCCGGCGTGAAACGCTCTTGGGAAGCGGTTGATTTTAAGTGGCAGCCAGTGTGATTCTCAACTGGCCGCGTAGTTCTCAAAGGCTCGTGCCTGGAACGCCAGGGTCGTACACGTTTCTGCAACCAAGGTCCCTTGTTTTTTCATCCTGTCTTTGTTCTTTTCTGTGAGCGCTCCCTTAGGTTTCTCTTGGGAATGGCCCTGCTTTCGAAATTCAAGATTCACAGGCTATAAATTACCACCTATCGCTGTCGGTGGCCACTGCCGTTCAGCCTCTGGGCGGACACGCTCGGTCCCTGGGAGAGGAGCCCCCGTGGAGCTAGTGGAACAAGGGTCCAAGGAGAGCAAGCCAAGAGCTTTCTCGCTTGGTTTTTCTGTAGTTTAAAATCAGAGTGTTTATTTTTCTAAACAAGTGAGGGTGGGGAGGGATATGAAGAGATCATTTTGAGGCTGCTTTTCAGTGAAGCTGTGGTTTGTTTAGCCACCTGGTATTTTGAAACTGTCAAGAAGCCACAAGTGTACATGAAGTTAGATCATCCAAGTTGTGGGATTTTTATTTTTTAATGTTTTTGGAGCCGCCTACTGGCGGCCAAGACCAACTGAAAACGCGCTGTTCTCTGAATTTCAAGCCTGAGAGGTCATGTGCAGGGAAAGGCAGCGCACTTGAAACCAGCAGACAGACTTAGGCTCTGATGCCAGCTCCACCCCTGAGTGGCTCTGTCACTTTTGAGCAAGTTACTTAATTTCTCAGCCTCAGTTTCCTTATTAGTACAAGGGGGCCAAATAACTACCTCAAGTCCCTGTTAGGCACGGTAGCTCTAATTGTTATATAAACATTTTGCAGGTAAAAACACTCAGGCCAAAGATGCTAAGTTACTTACTTGCTCACAATCAACAACTGCTTTGGAATGAACTTGTGGTTAATATTTACCTGCTATGTGCCAGGAGCTATTTTATTAAGTGATGCATACTTAATCTTTATGTTGGCACCACCTCCCCCATTTTAGGGATAAGACAACTGAGACACCAAAAAGTTACTAAATACCTTAAGTTCACGCAATATGCAAGTAGCAGAACCAAGATTTCAAATATAGCAGGCTAACTTTAGAGCCATACTCCCTCTAGGCTGGTGCTGACTCAAAAATGAGAAACTAATAAGTACTTTCAGACCAGCAAATCCTTTCCTAAGTTCTCTACCTAGAGTGCTCTTCCCCATAAGTATCGACTCAGCCACCTTTCTCCGCTCACAGAGAATTTCCACTCCTGATAATATGCAAAACGCTGATGATGAAATCTTAAGTAACAAAGTAGGATACAAAATTGTACATTCACTAGACTATAGCTAATGATTAAAGACTATGTTGTAGAAAAAAAGAGGAGAATGTACACTAACAATGGTTGCAACAAGACATGGAATAATATTTGTTTTCCAAACTTTTTATAATGTGACTTCATTTTATAACGAAAAAGACATTTTTAAAGGGAGGTATTTTGAGCCAGGATTACAAGGACAAAGCTACCTTCTTGAAATGCCAGGGCCCAGACAGACACTTTGGTTTTTTCCCTCCACTGGGGAGAAACTGCTCAGCTGAGATAGGTTCCAGCTGAAAGCTTGGAGGTGCCCGGAAGAAAAACAGCAACACCCGAACTAGGCTTCTTTGCCTCTGCCTCTGTACTAAAATCTGTGCTGTATTCGTAAATTTGTCCTCTTAGGAATTTTCACTTTAGTTTTATCATTGCCCTAGAGATGTGAATATGAGAGTCAGTGACATTCAGTGAGGAGTGAAGTCTGTTTTGCCTTGCCCTTTAGCTCCACATAGAACCAGCCCAGTGGAGAGCCTCTGTTCCTTGGCAGGAGCCAAGGTCAAGAGCTGCAGTGACTGGGTTGGGGCAGCCATTGGGTAGTTGGCAGGATAGGCAGCCCTGCTGGGCTTCAACAGGTGTGTTAGGTAAAGATCAACAGCGACTCAGAAAGAAGATGATGAACTTTTCACTTGCCTGGCTGGGCTCCTGAACACTGCGCCCAAGCTTGGTTGCCCTTGCAGGAGGCATGGCACATCTGGAGGCAGCCTCTGACTGCAGGAAACCAAAAGATTGTCTGGAGATACCTTTCCTGTGACAGAGTTGTGTATGTTTCAGGATGAGCTGGCTTTCATCACGTGGGTTTGAGCTGTAGCCAGAAGGAGCAGTCTGCAGCTGGGAACCCACAGCTGCCCAACTGCAGTAGCCCCAGACATGTTGTCTGCCTTGAGGCTGCCACTAACCTGGCCTGGGCCCCATGTGGCATCGTAGTTAGGGAACAAGGTGCTCAGCCCTCCCCTATCCCTGCACTCCCAGTTTTTTATCTGGTGTAGAGCCTGCACCCAGCCCAGTGCTCTGGGGACCTAGGATTAGTCTCTCAACTGATTCAGAAGACACAGGAATATACTTGGGGCCAGTATCTGCCTCCATAAATTAAGAGAAACAAGGATTTTGAAAATATCATCCTTCCCTTTTAGCTTATATATTCAAAACTTTTATACTAAACCCTGTGGTGGTAGTTCTTTTGGGATATGTGCCATACCACAGTAGGTCAAGCAAATTCCATAGCCCACGTCACTTCTAAATTCTCTTACGTGGAACATGAAGCTGAATTTGAATTCTTAGACTAGAGCTCCAGCCTTCATGATTTGCCCATGCTGCTTCCCAGCAGGGTTTCAGGAAGACTAGTTGTGCACGTGACACTTCCTGTTTACCCACCTTTAATATTTAATGGCTGAGGGTGATGGATTGTGACCACAAAAGTATTCAGATGTCTTTGATTCATAGTACTACACAGTTGTTGTAGCATGCCCAACAACTGTAATAATCCAATTTGCAAGTAAAGAATTGAACCAGGTGTCCAATCAGCTAGAGTCTCACTACATTTACAGCTGAAGATGATTGTTCTGAAAGTGAAATGTCCAAAGTCTGAAGTTATATCATCAGGTAGGATAATCCTTACTTATTCCTCCTTTCGGAGAGCAGATTGGAACATGGTGGATTTCAAGTGATTTGCAGTGATCATTTCTGCATAATCAGGACTTGCAGCACCCTGATTGTTCCTATCTGATTCTTTTAAAAAAGAAAAAGTCTGAAGTTACAGATTCAAGCCTCATGCTCATCAGAAAAAGAATTGTCAGTGAGGGAGGCGCTTTTCATTATCCCTAGATGTTCTCATCCACTCTTACGGTTTCTGTCACCCCCTTTGCGTTGACAACTTCCAAGTCTGTGCCCCTAGCTGAGACGGTGCCACTGAACTCCACAACCCTATATTCAGCCACCTACTAGACATCTCTAGGTGCATGACTTGCAGATTCCCCAAAATTCAGCCTCTCTAAAATGCCCAAACTGCACCTTCTGCCGTATATTCCTAGTCCATTAAATAGTCTCATCATCCTCCCAGTTGGCCAACTGTAAGCCTGGGTCATCCTTGACTTTTCCCTCCCCTTAACTTCTGCCCCAGGCTGCTTTCATTAATGTCCACCTGAATCTTGAGCCATACTTAAGGTGCCTCATTCTCAGTTTCAGGTTTCTAGGTTTCCTCCATTCTTTATCTTCCCAACCACGCAAGATTAAAGTCATTTAATGAAGGAATCCTTCCTTCCCTGACCTCTACCTGCATAGGTCTGAGGGACACCTGGGACTTCTTCCATGGCACATAGCATACCAGTTGTTACACTTGCCATGGGAGGGCTCTTTACTGCCTTCTTCCCTGCACTGAGCATTACACCTAATGCCTCATCATGCTCAATGAATATTTGTAGAATAATAGTTGACACTGAGAACTTTGTGCCAAATACCTTGCTAAGTAGGTTGCCTGCATTATCTTATTTTACAAGAATAGGGTCAAGGAGATCATCTGGGAGGTGGTGTCTCCTGGGAAGACACCAGGAAGGTTGGCTTCAGCTAGGATGAGAACAGAGGAGGGACATAGGTGGTTTCCAGCCACACATGCAGCTAGATTTAGGAGGACTTGCAGGTAGTTCAGAGGAGGGGTGGGGTAGGGAGTAGGGCTTAAAAGAAGCCACAGGTAGCTGCTAGGTTTGGGGCCAGAATAACTGCTGGGTGCTGCTGCTGCTCCTTACTGAGAAGGGATGAAGGACAGTGCCTTAAATTTGTGGGGGAAAATTAAGTTGTCTTCAATATGTCTTAGGCTTGATATGCCCATGATGTAACCAGGAGGACATGAATAGATACATCTAGAACTCTGGAATAGGATCAGACAAGAGTAGTTCCTCACTTAGAACTCACCAGAACTCCTTGAGGCAGCACGTACTGCCAGCTGAAATAGTGTAGTTTCGTAACTGGCAGAGGGCAGAGGGCATAGGCAGCGGAGCTGGCACTGAGCCCAAGTGCACTGACCACTGTTTGCCCCAACACAGTGAATGGTTGGTTCCAGTTCTAGTTGCTGTCCATCCTTATTTTCTACAGTGTAAAATTTTCCATGGAGCTGCACTAATTGTTTTGAAGGTCAAAGTATGCTGTATATAAAGATTTTAGAAGTAATTAGTATGTTGAAGTCACAAACAAGAATTCTAGAGCACAAGAGAAAATGAGCCAGAGAAGGATAAATGCCTGGCATAGGGTAACCCTGGGTACTATTGCCGGGTTCATTTGGCCACTCTGGTAGTCAGCCATTATGTAGCAAGACTCTTAACGTCTAGTTCTTGCTCCTCTACTTACAAGAAAGCAGTACTGCAGCCTGAAATTAAACTTAAAAATTTGAATATAATTTATAATAAGATACAAATTCAAATTTGGCCCTAATTGTAAAAGCCCAGATAGGAAAAAGAACCAATTCCTTAACCCTTTTTCTTTTTGTAATTCTTCAATAATAGTTATTCACAATGCTTTATCTTTGAATTCTAGAATGAACTATAATTTTATTTAAAAGAAATAGTTCCTAATTCATATGGTTTGTCATGGCTTGGTATTAATAGTTGAGCGGCCGAATTTCTGTTTTGGATTTGATGCTGCGCTAAGTGCTGAGGCAGCTACAATGAATGGCATGGCCCCTGCCCTCAAGGGACATCACAGAGATGCAAGTTGTCTTGAGGTGGTGGTAAGCACTCCTCTGTACCAGGATGGGTCTGAGAGTGGGAGGGCCCTGCAACTCTCCGGGCCCGGGGTACAGCCTGAATTGAGCTATGCAATTAAGTTCTGTAATCACGAACCCCACATTCAATTTTATTTTATTTTTTCAATTACAGTTGACAGTATTATAACACAAGTTGTAGGTGTACAACATAGTGGTTAGTCAATACTTTACAAAGTGGTCCCCCAGATATTTCAAGTACCTGCCTGGTATCATTGTTATTATAGTATCATTGACTATATTCCCTATGCTGTACTTCACATCCCGTGACTATTTTTAACTACCAATTTGCACTTATTAACCCCTTCACCTTTTTTACCCAGTCCTCCAATCCCCCACCCCTACCGACAGCCATCAGTCTGTTGTCTGTATCTGTGCCAGCTCCTTCCTTTTAAGTTCACATTTTAAGGCATTTACAGGTTGTGTTTTGAAGTCCTCACTTACGCTTTGTATGTAACAGATACTGCAGTTCTTACCTTTGGCTCCTGTAGAAAAGAGCTCTAGCTGAAGGCTAAGGCATGTGCTTGCTTCTGTGGATATGTATGTACGTGTGTGTGTGCTTTTTAAATCACACATATTATGTAAAGACATGCTAATTTGAAATAACCGTATTTTCCTGTTTAATTTTAGGGATAATGACTGCCCTTCTCATCTAAGCTGAAGAAGCACCTTGTGCACTTTACTCTCCTGTCAGTGCTGCCAGGTGACTGAAGACAGGGTTTTGAAATCTCAGCTATAAAGACATCCAGCCAAAGTCTCAATCTTGCCTTAAACATGTTCCAGAGACTGAATAAAATGTTTGTGGGTGAAAGCAACACTTCTTCCAAACGAGAACCAGAATTTAGTGAGAAAGAAGACGATGAATGGATTCTTGTTGATTTCATAGGTAAGGTATCCTCCACTGTTAATCTTCACAGCACAAGTGCAAACACTTGCATCTCAATTTTTGCATAAGTAAATCAGTAACTTTAAAGGTTTTTAAGCCTTAAAAGTAAATAAACAAGAACTTGTATTAAAAAGTTGCAGGAAACATTTTGTGCCAGGGGGATTGGTCCATGAAATTGATTGACGTCAGACTTCCTACTTTTGCAACTCTTAAACCCTGATCAAATCAGGGGCATGTGCATAGAAAACCCTCAGGCTAGACAAGAGTAACATGGCTTGTTACAAGTTTACTTAGTGGAAGAGAAAGTCTGAAAACCTTCCCACAAAGCCAGAATAACCAATCCTGTACAGTTATATACCACATATGCACACAGTGCTCAGAAATGATTTTATGCTCATTAAGAGTGAATATAAATGGTTTTGTTTCTGACCTAAATGAAGGACTGTGAGCATCAGCTAATAGCAACATCTCTCTCTTCTCTTTCTGTGCTTGGATGTGATATCACTGTGACACCTATCTTCCTGTGGGACTTCAGCAACGCATGTGGACTCCAGTCTAGACACTTGCACTGGTTTGTCAGCAGCAGATGATGAGGAAGAAGACGTCAGTGAAGAGTCACCTACCAAGCATCCTTCAGTCTTTTCCTGTTTACCTGCATCCCTTGAGTGCTTGGCTGATACAAGTGATTCCTGTTTCCTCCAGTTTGAATCCTGTCCGATGGAGGAGAGCTGGTTTATCACTCCTCCCCCGTGTTTCACAGCAGGCGGATTAACCACTATCAAGGTGGAAACCAGTCCTATGGAAAACCTTCTCATCGAACATCCCAGCATGTCTGTCTATGCTGTGCATAACTCCTGCCCTGGCCTCAGTGAGACCAGCTGTGCGACTGACGAACTCCATAACCCAGGTAGTCCAAGGTACGCTGTAAGTATTTGACTTTTTCCACAGGCATTCTGTTTATCATGTGTTTTATTTATTTCTCCTACAATTCAAAGCTAAGTTTTTAGGAGATGCAAAAGTAATTTTGTTCAAGATTAATGAAAGTGTACGAATAGTGCACAAGGCAGTTGATGGTATTTTAAAAACTGTTCTTTTGAGGCCCTGGCTGGTGGCACAGTGGATAAGGCACCAGTCTGAGAACCCAAAGGTCGATGGTTCAAATCCCAGCCAGGGCACATAACCAGATTGCAAGCCAGGTCTCTAGCCAGGTGTGTAGGTAGAGGCAGGTGAAAGGCAACCATGCATTGATGTCTCTCTCCCTCTCTGCCTCTCTCCCTTCCCCTCTCTCTAAAAATAATAAAATCTTTTTTTAAAAAAAGAATTTGTTCATTTGAGAATTTCAGAAAGTTCCATAACCTCTTTAGGATAATTTCAAAGCCCTTGTTAACATTTTACCACATCTTTTCTCTCTGTATATGTACATATATATACATACATATTTGTTATCATTTTGCAGACCCTTTTAAGATCAAATAGCTGAGCGCTGGCCTGCAAACCAAAAAGTCACTGGTTTAATTCCCAGTCAGGGCTCATGCCTGGGTTGCAGGCCAGGTCTCTGGTTAATAGCATGTGAGCAGCAATGAATCTCCCTCTGCCTCCCTCCCATCTGCTCTCTAAAAATAAATAAGTAATGAAATCTTTAAAAAAAACAAAAAATGGTAGCTGACATGCTGAGTGATTTTTCAACAGTAAACATATAAGGGAAGAGGATGATTTTGTAGGAAGCAAGTAATATTCAAATTAAGATATTGGGAAAAAAAGAAAAATTATAATATGCTCCAGTTATGTAACGGGGAGCTAATCCATTAATAATATTCTGCTAAGGCATGGAAGGAAAGACTGGCATTTCTGCTAAGTATCTTAGAATGTAACTCAGGCACCATAAGACTGGATTATTTGAGAGTATCAAACTCAACAAGAATAGTATGTCTTAAAATAAAACTCTTACTTTCTTCCAAGGAGACCTAGCTAAGTCACATCAAATGGCTCTTAACTTTGAAAACCTGAGAAATCTTAAGCATGAAGTAAAGTGGCAGTTTTACCAAAACATTTCGCTCAAAGAGATGTTTTCTGCCTTACAGAGGAAAGATTCCATACCCGAACAATGTTTTGTTGATATGTGGGAGGTCCCAAGTGGTCTGAAAGGCTGTTTCAATGTCAGTGTGAGTTGAGGGCCTGGAAGGTGGAAGGAGAGTGCCTGGCCAGTGAAGTGTGATATATGTTCCAAAGCAAACTTAGAGACATTCCATGGCCTTTGTCCAGGGAATACATTCAGGATGGTGCCCACGCTCTAAAATAAAGCCCATGGCAGAGTTAATTCTCTCAAAGTCTGGCTAGTCTGTGATGTACATTAGTGGAAGGTTCTCTGTGGTGTTAAAATGTTGGAGGGCTGCTGGCACTGCCTTAATTCTGTTAATACCTGTCAAGGGTACAGGTGAATTTGATTCTTTGGAGCAGTTCAGATATTCCTGTAGTTAGTACTTTCATCCAAATGGCATCTTTTTTGATTGTCCAAACTCTGACTCTTCAAACTAGACTATTATAGTAGATATCTTCTATTTCCTATTTACTAAATATAAACAAAACCCAGGCAACTTATTAATTTGTTAATTTTACCAGAGTTGACTGCACTATCAAGTCTCAATATTATAATAATGCTTGTCTTGAATGAAGATTGACATAAACTTGTATCAGATTGAAAAAAAATTTGCTTAAATGGTTACCTAGGCTTTCTACTATTGCCTAAGATCTTTGATGGGAAATATTGTTTTCACTGGCACTTTACTGAGCCCTGTAAGTTTATCAAGAGGTCAGTGTTTGAGGCATTCCCACAGAAATTTACAATAGTTTTTTGGAGGTCATACTGATTTAATCGCTTTATGTTGATTCAAATTAATTTTTTCAGTTTTTAAAAATTCTTCCTGATTGTGATCTCACCTCTGAGAAATTCCATTCAAGAATTTAACATGATTAATAGTCCTTTAAACTTACTGGCATTTGAATATATATTTCAGTATTCCAGTGTGTATGTGTATATGCATTGCAGAAAATAAGAAAATGCATATATGCAGAAATTTAAGATGACATTTTTACTACCCAGAGGTGAACACTGTTGAAACCCTAAGGGCATATCCTTCCAATTTTTTTCCCTATGTGTGCCCACGCACATACCATTTTTAACTTAAGTGGGATCAAGTTGCACATACTATTTTATAATCTTCTTAAGGCAATGATCTCCCCCCCCCTTTTTTTTTTTTTAAGTTAAATATCACTTCACCTACACAAACCATGCTCCAATTTCCTCATAGGAGCCTGAATATTTCATCTAGTTTGTACACAGCTACACAGCAGCCTCCAGTCCAGGACCTTGCATTGCATCTGGTTCCGTTTTCGCACTTTTGATGCAGTGGAAATGTCTTTTTTTTTTTTTTTTAAGATTTTATTAATTCTTAGAAGGGCAGGGAAGGAGGAAGAAAAGGAACAAAACATCAATGTATGGTTGCCTTTCACCTGCCTCCAGCTACAAACATAGCTGGAGACCTGGCTTGCATCCTCGTTATGTGATCTGACTGGGAATCAAACAAGTGACTTTTGGGTTCACAGGCCAGCATCTATCCACTATGCCACCAGCCAGGGCTTCATCTCTTAATGTCTTGTTTGTTTTTGTATTTTGTTATGTTTTGATATAACAATAGAGAATTTAAATAGGCACTTTTCCATATGTAACAGAGCAAAAGAGCAGATTTAACTATATTCTTAACATAAGGAAGTGCACTGCGAATTATTTAATAACTAAAATCTTACTTATCCTTATTTTTAGATTTGAAAATTTTAAAGATGTTTTTTATTTATTATTTTTAGAGAGAGGGCAAGAGGAGAGGCAGAGAGGGAGAGAGACATCAATGTATGGTTGCCTTTCACTTGCCTCCAGCTGGGGACCTGGCTGGCAGTCTGGCTTGCAACCTGGCTATGTGCCCTGGCTGGAAATCGAACCAGCGACCTTTGGGTTTGCAGGCCAGCACCTTATCCACTGTGCCACCAGCCAGGGGAGATTTGAAATTCTTATAAGTAGGACCCACTAAATCAAAATAGAAATTAGATGTTACCAACATTAGGAGAGCATCTCTGTAGTAGATAAATATCTGTATTTTCTGAGTGGGAAATAAATCATATCTTTCAAAAGTTAGATCACTTCTGTTTATCCTTGGAGATACTACCACAGGGCACATAAAAATATGATGCTTTATAATTACAGGTGAATGCAGTGTGCTATGCATTTTACTGTGTTTCAACCTTTAAAACTATTATAATCTTAAGTAATATAAGTGCCTTTAATGAACCATAGTAAACCAGTTAAAATAAAGTTGACCCATCCTTACAGTAAAATTAATAGCATTTTAAACCCTACTGGTGGTGATTTAATAGTTCACCACTGGACATCTGTCAGGCCAGGGAAAGGTTCTTTTTTTTTTTTTTGTCAGGGAAAGCTTCTTATAAAACTGACTGACACAGAATAAGTGGATTCCCTTTGAGACTGCATGATAACCAATCTGAGCAGGGAAATTAAGGACTCAGGGTGCCCACCTTTTTAAAAAGTCTTTATTTTAACTTCTGCTTATTAGTTTCTTAACACAATCTGCTTTTATTCTATTTTTTTAAAAAAAAACTAGTGTTTAAAAAAATGTTTTCCTCTAGTGATTATAGACAGGATAAATAACTGCCCTTCCTGTGTAAAATAACCCTTAAAAATTCTAAAACTCTTTGTGTTAGCATAGTTCAGACATATCCTATTTGATTAGCTTTCAGTATAGAAAACAATAAATCATATGGTTGTGATGTCAGTAAAAAGTAGATAGCTTGTTACTAGAAAGGTGTTCAATGAGTAAATTTTCTTACCTATAGTTCTATTAAATACAGGTGTAAACCCTGTTTCCTAGACCATTTTACTTATCAACAGAAGATGTCTGTGAAGGTGCTGTGGCTGCCCTTCGGCACCTGTCCTGCTTCCTAAGCACAGTCCCTGGGAGCAAGACCCATGTTAGAATTCTGGTTGAGTCAGTTAACAGTTGTGACCTAACATGCCTTTGAGCCTTAGATTTCTGGTCAGTAAAATTTTGGAATTAAAATATTTTCCTATTAAGATCATGGTAAGAATTATAACTATTTGGAAAATAGTTGGTAAATGCAGATACTTGGTAAATGTTAGTTTACCTCCCAGATAAGCATGTATGTGTTTGCTTTGTAATTGACATGTACTCAAAATATAAAGCATATTTTTTTATTTAAAAAATGGTCTACTTAACCACCTGTTGATTATATGGCATATTTCTGTTAAAAGTTGGCTGCTTCTTTCTACCATTATCAGTCAGAATGGTCACCAAATATAAACTTGTCTATCAGCCATGAGACCCTTAGCTCTCATTCAACTATAAATTAGTGTGGCAAATTGAATTGCTAAGTAACTTTGCAATTTTAAATTTTAATTTAAGTGAACACCCATTTTCTCTGTTTCAGAGTGGAAGCTCAAAGTGAAGTGGGGCAGCACATCCATTGCTACGTTGCAGCTGTTGCTGCTCATACGGCTTTCCTGGAGCAGCCCAAGAGCTTTCGCCCTCCCCAGTGGATAAAAGAACGCAGTGAAAGACAGTCTCTTAACAGAAATAGCCTTCGTCGCCAAAATCTTACCAGGGATTGCCACTCTCGGCAAGTGAAGCACAGTAGCTGGGCTGTCCATCAGCCCTGCCCACGTCAGTACAATTACTAAGAATTTCAAGTTTGGTTTGTTTCTCTTGGTTTGTACATGTGTGTGGATGTGTGTTTGGATGGTGAGGGTGCTGTCTCTTTACAACCAGTTGATGACCAATCACATAGTTTTATCAGTGTATTTAGACACTATCCTAAAAACCAGATTTACATGCTCTGTATCACATAATGCCTTGCTCTTAACATTTACTTTTTTGTAAATTTTTTCAGAATATTTTTGGAAACATATCAATACAGTTATAGTGTTTGGTGTTTGGGGATGTCTTTAAATCTATTAAAGTGTATATAAGTTAGTATTTTAAAGACATTTCTTCTCAAGTATGACAATAGGC